>JMFS01072216.1:0-21631 GCA_000699545.1 Podiceps cristatus
CTCTGCCATTCAGCCAGTTCTCAACCCACCTTACTGTCCCCTCATCTAGCCCACACTTTCTGAGCTTACCTATGAAGATGTTATGGGAGACAGTGCTGAAAGCCTTGCTGGAGTCAAGGTAGATGACATCCACTGCTGTCCCCTCATCCACCCAGCCAGTCATAGAAGGCTATCATAGAAAGCTATCATAGAATCATAGAATTCCTTGGTTGGAAAAGACCTGATAACCTTTTCCTCCACATGCTTAGAGATGACATCCAGAAGGAGCTGTTCCATCACCTTTCCAGGGATGGAGGTGAGGCTGACTGGCCTGTAGTTTCCCAGGTCCTCCTTCTTGCCCTTTTTGAAGATTGGAGTGACACTGGCTTTCTTCCAGTCCTCAGGCACTTCTGTTCTCCATGACCTTTCGGAGGTGACGCAGAGTGGCTTCACAATGACATCTGCCAGCCTCCTCAGCACTCATGGCTGCATCCCATTGGGGCCCATGGATTTGTGGATGCCCAGTTTGCCTAACTGATCTCTAAGCCGATCCTCCTTGACCAAGTGAAGATCATCCTTTCTCTAGGCTTCCTCTCTCACCTCCAGGGTCTGAGATTCCTAAAGGCCAGCCTTAGCAGTAAATACTGAAGCAAAGAAGGCATTCAGTAACTCCTCCTTCTCTGTATCCTGTCACTAGGCTCCCACCTCATTCAGCAGCAGGTCCACTTTTTCCCTAGTCTTATGTTTGCTACTGATGTACTTGAATAAACCCTTCTTGTTGTCCTTGACACCCCTTGCCAGATTAAATTCCAGGTGGACCTTAGCCTTCCTTGTTGCATCCCTGCATTCTCTGGCAACGCTTCTATATTCCTCCCAAGTGGCTTGTCCCTTTTCCACATTATATAGACTTTTTAATCCCATTTGAGTTTTGCCAGAAGCTCCCTGCTCATCTTACCAGCCTCTTTTGCTTGATTTCTTACTCATGGGGATGCACCAATCTTGAGCTTGAAGGAGGTGAAGCTTGAATATTAACCAGCTCTCTTGGACTGTAACCCTTTCTAGAGCCCTAACCCATGGGACTCCTCCCAGTAGGTCCTTGAAGAGGCCAAAGTTCGCTCTCCTGAAGTCCAACAACTTAAGGCCATAAGAGAGTTTCTCGTATCATTTCTCATTTTAGAAAGAATGTAAAAAGCTAGTTATTAGAAAGGAACATTTGTGAACTAAATGCAGCTGTGACAGTCTTAGATTTTCACAGCGTGGGCCAGAAATTATACTTAAGTACTGAAAATCCAAAATATGAGCAGGATCTCCAGCTGGTGGTGGCGGTAGTGGTGATGGGGTGTTATGAAAATGAAAGCACAAGCTTGACTGATCCTTTCCATTGATAGGAAATAACTTGGTGCAGGACTGAAATCAGCTTTGTAAGACTGAAACTGGCAGTTTAAAAGATACCAATACTTCAGCTCTCACCATTGTCCTATGCAGATGCCTGCACAGTGTCACTGACCTAGTCTGATGTTAAGTGCTTTCCCCCTCTCCAATCTGTGGTTCAAAAAGTCCCAGATGGTACTTTTATTCTTTGAGGAAAGGTGCCACAGCAGCTGTTATAGAAGGCACAGGCGTGATGCTGTTCAAGGCACATTAAACATATGCTTCTGCAGGGACGTCCTATGTATTAATAAACTTGACAGTTCTACAAAACTTCAAAGACAAGACTATTCCTGTGCTCACAGGTTAACAGGCTTATTGTCCAGGTAGAATGACACAATAATCAAGGAAACTCATCAGTAAATTGATTGCTTAAATTTGAAAAAAAAGCATTAGAGTACAGCATGCAGCATTTATAACACAATTTTCACACTACTTTTCTTCTGTTTCTCATTAGTACTATTTTCCAGCTGCTTGCTACAGATTAGTATTCAGAGGTAAAGAGGTTACCTTCAAAAAACAATTGTTCCAATAAGAACAATTTTGCAGTTCTTAACACAAATACATTAACAAACACTCCTCAAGTGAGAGGTGTTTTCTCTTTGAAGGTCAGAAAGATAAAAAATTTGTTTAATATGAAAGAGAAAATGTTCTTCATCAGTACAGAAATCAGCAGAAGCAAACTAAGGTCTGAGGTGGAGGAGCAGCTTTGTTGTCAGAGTCAGACCACCTACCCCAAGCAGACCACGCACCAAGGCTTTCAGCAAGGAGGGACCAAGGAAGGAAGCTGTTTAATACTGGTAAGAGCATAACTGGTATTTACCAGTCTGGAGAAAGCTTAGGGGACTTTTATATACACTGAGTGCACCTTGCACTGCCAGTTCCATGAAGCAGAGGTTCAACTGTCTCATTTGGATGAAGGCTGCACACCCTGGTATGTAACACAGTGTTCCTGAAAAAACAGCAAAAATCTCATGCAGAGTGTATCACAAGTGAATGTAAACGACGGGTCAGCATTATTTTTCTCAACACAGTTATTAACCTTGATTGTACATCACTGCAGACTTGTGCCATTTTACTACCAGTAACACTGCAGGCAGTACCTATGCCTGGAGATCCTAGGCAGTGAAGGTCTGAAAGCCCCCCACAATAGCTACAATCCACAAGATCTAATTTACTTCAATGCTTTTAATATAAGTTTATTGATAACAGTCTGCAATACTCAATAGCTGGACACTAGGCAGGCCACTGTTTTATCCGAAGTATTTTTCTTTAACTCAGGAGATAAGATACAGCAATTTGACAAACAGATAATATTGTCAGCTCCTACAAATTAATTATGGATGATATTTGGCATTTGTCTAAAAGCTCCACTTCCTGGGAAGAACTGGTTATATGAAAATCTTTGTCTACTTAGTCATTTTTTCCCCCTGTAGTTAAGAGAAATAAGCTTAAGAATATGAAACAGCTCAGACAACAGAAGCCAAGTAAGAACCACTCATCCCCTATTACATAAAAGGATCTATCTCTTTTTAAGCAAATTTTGGTTTGGGGATTCAGCATTACAGTTTCCAGGTATCTTTACATGACTACAGCAGCCAGCACCTTTGAGGAATTCTGCTGCATCTTTCCCTCCTTTGTCCGTTTCCGTGGAAAGAATGCAGATACCCCCCCCCAACACCTCCTGGAGCACCCAGGACCGAACAGCAGGGCTCAAGTGCAAGAGAGTGCTATAGTTTCAGAAGTATTTTGATCAGAGAGATAAGGGTTAAAACTCATATTACTGGTCATGCTAGCTAGGCTAGCAGAGTGAATGGGCTTGTGGAAATGAGAGTGAATAGGATGAGAAAAAAGAAACCCCTAACCTATAGCATTCTTATTTCTCAAAGCCCATTTGGGGATGCCCATTCAATGGAAAGTTAGAGCTTTTCACTCTGCAAGGCACGAAAGTATGGAGATACGTACATATCAATGAGAAGTGAAAATGTTAAAAACCTCCAACTGTTTTATTTAAGCCACTTCCTTTAACTATTTAGACTTAGGGCCATCATACATAGATGGATTTAAACAGTACAGTACAATGTTTTACAGGGATATCATGTAAATTACTTCAGATGATGAGAGCAGTGTAGCAACATCAACATTACACAAGCCCAGGACAACTACTTCTAGTAAGTAGCAGGGTAAATTGACATCACTAAGACTGACTAGTTCTGCTCTATGAATACCTGCTTGCAGTCCTCTTACTACCACTTCATTTTATTTACTCAAACGTGTAATTTGAGGGCTGTGGTGGAAGAAAATTCCTATCAATCAATCAATCAGGTAGTAGTATAGTATATAGAAATACCTATCTTCCACTGAGCTTTCCTCAAACGTGCAGTAAATGTAGCAGCTCAAATTCCAACGAACCACAGCTGTAATAAGCACCTGCATCATACTTCTGCATTTTTTTCCCCAGTGTGTACTGTAAACACTACCTAGTTTACCCAAATATCACACAATTAGGAAATAAACAAGGCAAGAAGGCATCAGCAAGGCTGATCTTCCCACACTGGTATACCACGTAAGTCAGGAGCAACTCCACAGAACCAGTGGAACCAACATGGCTTTTAACTTCTGTTAGAGAGCTTATGGCACACAATGTACACAACTTGCTCCCGGAACCATGTCCACATGACTCCTTAAAAGCTCAAGACTCAGAAAGATTCAAGATATTAGAGGCAGAAGAATTATTACTGCCAACTCACTGTTTCCTTTTTGGTCATCATAGAAGTAAGCAGTAAATGGATGAATGCTGGACAACGATGAAGACAGACATAAGCATCCTGATTTACGTAAAAGGTAAGTTGGTATTGTCAATATGACAGAAGTACGGGTCCAGTCTTTATAGTCACTATAAGAAACATCGTGCACATATAGGACAATGCAGCAGCTGCAAATGGTAGAAATGATTTGGAAAAATCAGAAATATCAGTTAATACTTCATAAAATTAGTTGGAAAATGGAGTACATTAGCATAGAATCATAGAATGTTTTGGGTTGGAAGGGACCGCTAGCGGTCATCTAGTCCAACCCCCTGCAGTGAGCAGGGACACCATTACCCAGATCAGGTTGCTCAGAGCCCCGTCCAACCTGGTCTTTATGTTTACATAATTTTGACCACCTCTTCAGCTTCTGACTCACCTGACTCATTAATGACTTCAATGCATGTTTCCAGTTAGAACTGTGAAAAGAACTATTTGGATCATTAAAGAACTGACTGGTGAATAATAAATCAGGAAGAAGCAGCATCACAAGCTAGTATCTCTGGGTGGAAAGGAAAACCCAGTAGATACTTGTAAAGTTTAGTATGAAATATGTAAATGATTTGAAATGGATAATTTCTCAAGAAGAGGAAGGTTTCCTAACAAGGAGACAGGGCAGTAAGTACAATGCCAGATCTTAAGGATTCAAAGTGATTTAAAATGTAATTTTTTTGGATCATATTTAGGAAATAAATATTTATAGACTAGAGAATATGAATGTTTATTTGATGAAGATGCACATAAAAAGGAGAAGTCTAACACAAATGATGCTTTATAAAGTTATTTCTTCATCTAATGTTTTTCAGTGACTGATTTTTAAGATTTTGAGGTAGGCATCTTTCTTGGAGAATGGGGAGTAAAGATTTCTGTTGTATAACAGCACTATGGCTACTGACAAGTAAATACATATATACAGTTTTAAATTTTCAGTTAATTCTCTATCATTTAGAAAAATACAAGCCAGAAAATCTAAAAAGTTGTAAAAGCATGCGAGCAACAAGTGATATCAGGTTAAGAAGCAAATAGGAGAAGTGTTTAGAGAGTTTCCACAAGTACCAAGTAAAGTTGTCTTGCTTTACACATAGAGAGAGGGATGACGTCATACACAAGACTGACCGCCACAGCAGTAAGCCACTGACCTGCTACACTAGCGTGATGTGCACATGAGGTGACCCAGCACATAGGAGGCTCATTTTCAAGAGATCCTGCAACTTGGGACCTCCTCTACAGTTTTTTTGCAGCTTGGGTCACGGGGCTTACTACTAGAAGCAATCTCAAAAATCCACGTTATTTCCCAGAATTCATTCTATATGACAAAGGAAGAACCCGTGTAGATTAGCATTGCCTGTGCAATCAGCCTGCGGCTTGTTTTTTTTTCCTGAAAATTTGAAGAACAGCAGCAGCAAATGTAGTCATAATTTTCTTATTAAATTCCCAATACTGGTATTCTTACTATATCACTCCTGTTCCTCACATGATACCAAGCAACAAAATCGCTTACAAGTCCCAGCATGTATGATAATAGCTTAATTACGTTTTGTATGGACAGATCAGGTCTGATTATAACCATTAATAGACACGCTTTCAAGGCTTCTAGGCATGTCACATTTTGTACTCTTCCAGACCATGTCTCTATTGCATTGGTGGTGGGGGGTTAGACAGATGATGCCAAACCACTGTTCCCTGCTCCTGCCGTCTCTGTTGCTATGTTGTAATGTAACCACGGCAGAAGCACAGCCCACCTCATCCATGGGAGACTGCAATGGATTGCAGCAGTGGCACACACAAACTCCCAAGCCTTGCTGAGGTGCAATTAATCTTCTATTTTATTTAAAATCTTATATATTCTTCTTATCTCTTACACTTAAATAAGGAAAAAAAGCTTATTAGGAATTTTCATTGTATGACAACTAAGAACGTATTTTTAAAATTTGTGAAAAATCCACAGGTAACTTTGGCTTCTGATATTAACTACATGTAAGCTGCAGGACTAGGATACATCAAATTGAGTTGCTCACAGTCGATCAAGAGATCAACCATTACACAATAAAATTCTGGTCTCATGAGAACAATTTGAGGGGCTTACTCTTTAGCCCAATAGTAGCCCTGATTGTCATCGTATACACCCAGATAGAAAAAAGACCCTATCAAGAAAGGAACATAGTTAAACCTGAAAAAGAAACAAAAATCTGCATGATATCTATCTTGCACAATTGTATGCAATTTTTTATTCCAGATAATTTATAAAAAGAATACATGCTAGTTATTTGAGGAGGTCTGTAAAATGGCAAGTTAGCTGGAAAGTGCAAATGGGGACTATTCACCATTTCTCAGCACAAGCAGCAGAGCCCATCATATAAAAGTAAGAGACAGCAGGTTTAAAACAAACAAAAGCACATGTGTTATCATATCCTGTATAATTGTGGGATTCATTGCCACAGGATGGTTAAAAAAATCAAAGGCAAAAATAAGTTGGGAAGGTAATTAAATAAATTTATCAAAGAAAACTCCATGAATGGCAATTAAACTTGCTAGTCGGGATGCAACATCTTCATCCAGAAGTTCCTAAACCAGTAACAAAATCTGGGTGACTATAACAACTGGGAGGGAATAATCATCCCTCCAAGCTTGCACTCCTAATCCACTTCTGACCACTGTCTTGATTAGCCAGATTAGATACTTTGGTTTGAAACAATATAAATACTCTTATCCTTTTAATAGCAAAGAGGATAAAAAAATTATCATTTCTAGAAACTGGTTCCACTTATGGCATGATCCTGCTAGCAGCCTCCAGAGAAATGACAGGTATTTGGATGAGATCTCTTTATATTAGCCCACATAAACATATTAACCTAATTTAATGTAATACAGGTTCATGCCACAGATAAAGGCCTAAGTCTGAATTAGTCTGGGGCCTATTTTATTTTGACTTTTTTTCCCCTGCCTCTTTCCCCCTTTCTTGTTTGGATGAGCTGCACAAACATACTCTTAAATAAAATAAGTAAAAGAGAGCAGGGGTAGCCTCTTGTCTGTCACATCTGTGTCTGATGTACAAAATCAATATTGGAAAAAAGTGAGGTTTTCATAATAAATGTTTGATGCAAGAGGTCACCTGTAATGGGCAATGGTGTTTTGGATAAGAATTAAGAGTTCTTACAATTTTTCAGAAGCTGAGTTTGAAACAGGGATTCTTGTGAATTGGTTTTAAGCAAGCATACTGCCAGCATGATTGTGTTCCCAGCACAGACTTTTATTTCTGGTGAAACTGGTCTCCTAGATTCAAATAGGAGTTCCTATTTCCATGTTCCAGACAATACGAAAAAATGAGTTTATGAAAAGACTTAGATTAAAAACTGTGGACAATTGTATTTGACTTTCTAAGATTAAAAAAGAACAAACACCACCACCAACAAAAAAAACCCCTTTGGTTTTAAACTTTACTGCAGGTTATAATAATTTCATAACCTCAATTTAAATATATTTAACTACCTATATATAAATGTCTCTTCCACTCTTGCTCTACAAGTAGAATGCAACTAGAGAAGAAACAACAAATGCAGTTTAATAGATTGTTGGGTCATTAATCATCACGTCAATATACTGAAATCCCTGGGCATAACCCCCTATTCAAGAAATTTAGGTTTTCCTAACTTCAGAAACAAATCCAAATGCAGTTTAGGCTTTTGTTTCATTGTATCTCTTCTCCTTTAGATAACACAGTTCCAAATATGTTTTCTTTCCCACTTTTTTCTAAAAATAGCATATCGGATGTAAAAGCCAAGTGTGAACCAAAAGTTGATTGCTTTTTAAAATACATAAATAAATCCAGATGTACATGCAATTGTTGTTCTGAGGATTTTATCTACATTACCTTTAAGAGAACACTAAAACCCAGCATTTCTCAGGCTCAAATCAACTATTTATTCTTACACAGAACTGGCCAATAGTAACCCAATTTTCACATTTTCTGGATTGCTTTCCATATTTTAATAGCACTATAGTCTCTCACCATTATGGAGACTTTCCATACAAGAATCATTTCTAAAGAAGCAGTTCTGAAGACCTGAAGACCAGTTTCCTGGTCTTCCCTGAAGACCAAGTTTCCAATCTGGAGGCCCAGCACACCTCTTATTGCCACACTGATAACAGTTCCGTGATTAGGTGAATCAGTCAGGCCGCCCAAAGAAAACTCATCTTGTGGTTTCTAAGGGAGAAGTGAAAACAGCAAGACTGAAACTCATCCAGTTCAGAAGACACCTTCATTTGACTTCATCACCCAGATTTTAGCAGGACTTCCCTACAACATACAACAAACAACCTGTTGCTACAGTTACCAAATTTCACTGGGACATGAATCATCAAGGCACGTTCATTCTGCTCTGCTGAATTTCAAGCTTACATTCCTAGTGATTAGAAGAATTCTTGTTACGAAACATATGATGCAATTCCTCTAATTAAAAAAGGACTGCTTGGGTGCTCACGTACTTACCTTAACTTTTGATTTGCTGCCATCGCCAAATACAAAGGTAGAAATTATAAATAACATACAGATGCTGACAGAGATTGTTAAGTTAATCACATGGTTTTTATACAGTTTTATAGCTGGCAACAGAGGTTGCAAATAGTAAGGGAAGGCAACACCAGGAAGCATTGGACTTCGGGAGAAAAGAACAGGGAAAAGTTGTCAAAATACCTAATAGTCAGATTTTTTAACCTGCTCAGTTTCTGCTGCTCTATTCATCTCACCAGGAAACACAAAATCAGACTGGAAACCTCCAAAAGGAAAAATAGTTGCTTAGAGTCGACCGTTGAGGCGTTTAGTTGGGGAATCCTGACTAATTTCACAATGTTGGGAAGTTAAAAGTTTTGAGAAAATTTCCCTGTATTCACAGGTAGCCAGTATGACTTTGTATCTGCTTTCTTAAGAAGTCCTATCTACCTCCTACTCTCCCCTCCCAGTGCTGCAGAAGCAGCAAAGGATGTTGGAGCATATCCCTATGGGGAGGGCCAAACTTGGTGGCTCAAGGTATGCAGTCAACACGTGCCTTTCCTCGGTGGAAGGACACATGCCGACCACTTGCACGAGTACTTCTAGAACCTCTGACACACTCATGTCCAACGCACCTTCACTTACTGTGTATTGGTATACAAAGCTGAATATATTAAATGCCCTTTTATTTCTCTTTTAGCCACAAACGGAAACTGTCAGGTTTCAGGGGAACCGCAAGGAGAGAAGGAAGACTTGCAGGCCAGGCCTTTCCCCTAGATTTAACAGGCAAACAGACCTCGTCTCCTTCGCCTCTCCCAAGAAGCTTAACAGCCTTGCTCTTCTGGATCTGGTGACCAAGATTTTTGAGCCTGATCTGTTCTATTTTAGGATGGCCCCAATATAGAAGTGGAGGGGAAAGATTTCAGCATATCAGTATCAATCTCTTATATGTGGCTTCGGAGAAGAACTTGACTCAATCCACCTGCTGAGATATTCCAGGAACCCCAGAAATTAACCGATGAGAGATGAATGCAATGCTGAATGTTCCAATCACACATCTCTAACACTAAAAACAGGTGAAGTTTCAAGGGTACCCCTTAGAGCTCAAGCTCCTTTCTCTTCTAAAATCATGTTACACAGAGGCTGAAGTGAAAACACCAAAAATCTTCATCTTTACAATCTGTTCAATACTTAAAGGAAATGAAAGAACGGGTCTAAAGAACGAAACGCACGTTGCAAAGACAGAAATCTCTCCAATCTTGAGCGACAGGGGAAACGTTTTGTTATCATGGAAATGCAAACTTGGACTACTATTAAAAGATGGGGGGAAAAAAAGATGGAAAAGGTTAGGAGCAAATGAACAAACACATGTCTGACTGCTTTGTTGAGTGGTAAGACAAGAGCTGGTGGGAGGAAGAATTGATGAACTGTCACAGTATGACAAATAAGACCTCTGTTGGATGTATTGATTCTGAACAGAGAATGACTCATGGATCTACTTAATTGTTGCTTCATTTACAGACAGTAAAGTACTTGAACAAATCACAGATGCTGCCAAATGAGTCAAAGAAACAAGTTCATTTCCATGTCAGACTTTTTGGGGGTCAAATTTATTACTAACTGCTGTTTTGCAGGACAGCTCATACAGTAGAGCTCATTTTGTATCAAGTATCACTGTCTCACTATTTGTGTAGTTGATTTCTCATATGCATGTTGCACAGTTAAGACAGACTTGAACAGTGGGAAAAATTACCACATGAAAACCTGAGCATATTAGTACATGTATTTGTCAACTATATATGTATGCACAGGTGTTAATTTCTTTGTGTGTTTCATGGCCTCAAGATAATTTTTAGTAAGCAGGACTTGGGAGAGAAAGTTTTACTATTTTCCCCAAACACTATAAGCTCTAATACCTTTGTTTTTCCCCCCTCCTTTTTTTCATCATAGAAGATTTATAGGCACAAGAGAAGAGATTTCAAAGAAACAAAATTATGCTTCAGAATTGATTTGGGTTACTAACCCAAGAGAATGATGGGTCATAGGTGCCCTGCTTTGTTTGTTTTGGTTTTTTTTCCCCCTCTTTTTAAACTTCGTTTGAAGAGTTATTTTTGTCTTGATATTTGTCTTTATGTTTGGAAAACAAGAATGTAAATAAAGTGCATACCAAAATGATGGTTCTGAGCTGAATTAACAAAGTGTAATTTATAGAGGTTCTTCAATTCTGTGGCCACACTTGGGCTTTTTTCAAAAATTTAACAAGATAATTCACCATTTTCCTGTAGACTAGTAACCTACATCCTGGTTTTCTCCCCTATCCTGATGAAACTTTTGTCTTACTCCCAGTTTTCCCTTTGAGGCTGCAACGTCTCTCTACCCACTCCTTTCCATACTGCTGAAGTTGGCAGGGAGTCCAAGAATAACTACTACAGAACCACTAGAATAAGCAGAACTATAATATTAATTTTAAACTTTGAATCCCCTTGATAAATACTATTTTAAAAATATTTAACATATTGAAAACCAAAATGCAATAATCTGTTCACACACGATTACTACGCTACAGTTCATGTAGTCAAAGAACCCTTCTCCAATTCAGAGAGCAGCCTCCACTCAACAAGGCTGCTGCTTTTTCCCTGGAAGAGAGAAGAAGTAGCTGCAAGGCATGTCCCGTCCCCTCCTGTGGTCACAGAGCACCCCCAACCACAGCAGTCACAGCCTGGCTTTTTGTGGCGGCCAGTGAGAGGTGCAGGAGGGCAGGTCTGGTGGCTTTGGTGGCAGAAGCTGACTGCTGCTGCAAGCGGGAGGTGTGCTAGGGGTGGCATGCCAGCTGCTGCCACCAGACTGGGATGGGTTGGGAGGGGAACAGCAAGGATCTGGCTTTGTCAGCTGTTGTACAGGCCTACCGTAATTTACATGGGAATTATATGAACTTATGTAGTCCATTTATAGAAATGCTGATTAAGTTTGGGAGCAACCACTTTGAACTATCTGCCAAAAGCAAAAACTATTCCTTTGTGCGTTGTCAGCCTTGAGGAACTCAATCTGGAACTATTTTACCAATCTTTTAGATGTCTGAGTTTAATACAGAGGGTAGAGAGGGCAAAGTTAGGGCAGAGCTAATCCCAGCTGCCAAACTGAAGAAAGGAATGTGAGTTAGCTTTGATCCGATGCACATTTGAAACATATTCAGTTATGCCTAACACCAGATGGGTACAGCTAAAAAAGGAGCCGGCTGCACACCTCATTTACAATATACCAATCTCAATGTAAATTAAAAATAGGGAAGTACTCTTTAAATTGCACTTGCTGATCGTGCTCCCTCACCCCTCTCTCGCCCTCTAACGCAGCCCTTTCAGTCTAGGCGTAGCTGGAGCACAGCTCATCATAGTTCCTTCACTCCTCTCCCACAAGCAAAGTGAGATGCTCCAGAGCCTAGGTATCCTGTGTGCACTTGGATTCCCCCTTACTTCCAAGGAATACTTCTACAGAAAATTGTGATAAACAGGAAAAAATGCATTTAAGAATTATGTAACAGTTTGTGTTTAATAAAGAACTGGACAAATAGTGTGTGGAAATTCCCTCTCTTGACCTTTACAAGGTGAAAGGTGGGGGCACTACAGGGAGTTATGGCAGCAGAGGACAGAGAGTACCAAATGTCATTGTGCTGGCTAAGAACTTATGTAAGTAGATACATCTGGAGGAAAGGATTAACTCAATGTCATGACACAGCCTGAATCAACTTTGCCTATCTAAACTGCAAGGATATCTCAGTTTATAAACTACCATGTTTGCAGTGCAGTGACTGACTCATCAAGGCAAATACACACCAGCTACAGTCTTAAACAGCAGCAGAATGCACAAAAAAATTGGAAAAAGACACAACTGAATGATTTTAGACATTATGAGAATTTGTTTCTATTGTCTGGATTATATAGCAAAAACAATTTCCATTCAGTATTATCTTTTGATTAGGGGTCAACTTCAATGTCTAATTTAAAATGCTGCAGTAAGGAAGCAAAGGGCTGAAAAGAGGTGCTGGCTAATGTCCAGTGTTGCAGTTTTACAGTCACTGTGTGTACAGTGCCTTCAAATCAGATGATCTCACCCTTCCTTAGCCCTCAAAAATCTTTGTTCCCACCTGTGTGCTGCCTCCTCTTTTTGTCAGTAATTGCTGCAGCCACATGCTGATTTGTACTAGGAAACAAACCTAGTATAAATCCTACCTGGAAAAAAAGGGATTGTAATTACTAACTGACAGTGTCATACACTAGAGAAACTGCCATAGAATATTCCTTTAAATCTGCCAAATCAATAATATTCATGATGATCTGCTAAGTAAGTGCTGTCTGTGAAGACTAAAGTTGCCTGGGGCTACTGGAAATCACATATCTAGTTTTCCAGAATGTCAGAACACTTTGGGAATTAAATGAGTAAAAATCATTCCTTCAATTTCTGCTTTTTTTTTTTTCCTTCTCTTCTCATCCCTCAAGTTACCCATACCTTGCCCACACAACCCAGCCCCTTCCTAAGATGCCTAAGGAATGCGTAAATGGAATTACAAATGTTAGGAAGTTTGAAAAAAGGAAGCAATATTTTATCAATGTTTTCTGATTTTAATCATATGATTAAGAGTTAGCTAGCATTGGTCTTTGGCAAAACAGTTACCATTCTTAAAGCTAAATCACAAAGTGGAACAGCATTTTTTGTTAAGTTTAAATAGACCAGAATGCATTTAAGTTATCATCTTATTGTCACATATACCTTAGGCCTTCTCCTGTGTTTAACAATGCCCTTTATTTTTCTGCTCCCTCTAAATCACGTAAGGGACATGGTCCAAAAAACCTAACAATTTGCACACAGTAATACTTACGGTGTATTATAAATGGAGAGCAACGATCTCACTTTCTCTTTCAACCATTCCTGCATACTAACTATACACTGGAACAGAAAAGTTTATAAAACAGTATCCTCATTACGTCTAACAGCTGCAGTAATGAACCCTTGAAAATAGCAGAGACTGATTCCCACCTGGAGACTTACAATAATATAGCTTTTTTTTGACAAGTAAAACATGGGTTGGGCAGCTTTTAACACAGGTGCTTGGAAATACAGCTCCTTTATTAGCCTCTCCCAAGTCGAACAGAAGAGGTCAGTAGGGAGCCACAGCATGCCCGCTCCTCCAGGGCCAGCCCTGCTGGCCTAGCCAGCCAGCCTGATCTCAGCCGCCTTCACTCCTAGCTTTTCCCATCCTCCGTGCTCTGCCTCCAGCTTCTCTTGCATTTATTTCTCCTCTCCAGCCTCTCAGTTCTGCACTATGTTTCCCTACGTACACTGAAGAGTTTAATATGGCAGGCTGTGAATGCCCCAGACCTGCCACTCCACATTTTCCATTCAGCTGCCCCCGGCGTGAGAGTAGCAGCCTCCAAAAGAGGCTGGTTTGTGGTACAGCCAGCCCTCAAAGGCCAGCTTACGGCGTTCAGTGAGGTCAGCATTTGCAGATGGGGGACTACTTGGCAGCAACACCAGTAACCAGGAAAGCAACACATGCAGAGATTCCTGTGGCCTTCCCTTCCCGCATCTGGAAGAAAAGTTTGGGAAGAAAGGATTGCTCTGCTTTGTGGGTGCGGGTTTGGTTTTGGTTTGGGTTGGTTGGTTTTTTTCCTTTCTGTTTTTAGCAGTCTTGAAAAGAGCAAGAAAACAAGAATCCATGCTGCTTGTCAGAAGTATCCAAAATAAGAACAAAGACACAGTTCTTTCCTGACATGTTACAACACAGGAAACCTGAAGAGTCATGAAGAAATAAACCAGGATTCACTAGCATCCAGCATGATCTTGCATTTAAATAATGTTTCCAGTTGGAAGAAGCTGTGAACTCAGTACTGTAATCATGTATAAAGACATCTATCATAACAAATAATTTAAATTTAATCTCAATGGAGAGGCTCAATGGAGAGGCTCAATACAGGAAAAAGTCTTTAGTAGTTGATATGTCTAGAGGAGTATTTCTTCTGGGCAGTGAAGGAGCTATTTAGTTGCTTAGAGTGCAAGCATACACTTCCCAAGCCAAAAAAAGTACTATCCAGCCAGTGAATATCTACAAGTGTAAGGCAAGACTAATGGGCATGTTCATCCCATCTCATGTTAATGACTGCACACTCTTAAAACCAGGATTCAGAAAACAGGAGCAGCAAAAGACTAGCTGGCGGAAGCTCCAGTCATTGTAATTTTTTGTAATGACAAAATGCAATAATAATTAACATAGCTTGTAGAACAAGGACATTTTAGCTAAGAGAATCATCTTCTGGAGGTATGATGGGGTGAACCCAAGTTACTGTTCTGTTGTGCAGGAAAGAAAGGCAGATCTTCCTAAAAAAACCTCATAATCTGTAAATATCTGGGATTCAAGAGAGATCTGACCTGTATCTATATGGAACAACCTAAATGGAAAGTTGATGTCTCCATATGGTCCTTCTGGAGCTCCCTGGCATCATGGATCCCAAAGTTCTTCAATACAGCAGAAGCTAAGGAGGAATTCAAAGGCAGTTTATGCTGCTCAGCATGCTAATACCTCACAGGAAGATTTCTTATCAGAAATCATCAGTGATTATCCTGCAAAGCCAAGCTGGCTCTTTTCTCAGTTGCTTCCAGCATTTGCAGAACATTCCAGATGCTGTTTAGAGTTCCTACATTGGGACAGGCATGCACTGAGGAAGGAGGTTCATTTTCTCTTCCTTTTCTTTAGCAGCATACATCTGTCTTTCTAAGTCTTAAAGCACTCTGCCACTACATGCTGCCCGGGATTCTTCTCAGATAATCAACGCTTCCTCCTTGATCCCACACAAACAACTTGTAAACTTCCTTTTCTATTTTCATAGTAAGGAAAGTACCCTCTTCGTGAGCCAGTGTCTCATGAAACTTCACTGCAGTTCTCAAACGAACATCTTTCAGCAAGTTTATCTAACCTCTCTAGCTCAGCTGCTTTTATCTACATGTATGAAAGCATATCCTGCTTCTTAAGAATAGTTTTAAAGTAGTTCTTAGAACAAAAATGTATTGCTTGTAATTACTAGGAGTAAATTACTTCCTTTATTACCACGGTCATTTATAAAATAGTTTTAATTTCAAGAGTGTGAAAATTTAAATTCTGGCTTTGGAATACATGTGAGCAGCTACTTCCTTATTCCTATTTTAAAGTACATATTTGATCGACAAAAAAAACCAAAAAAACAAAAAAACCAAACCTTAAGCCATTTCTTAGTGAAATGGTAAAGGGGAGTGCCAAGAATTCTCAAAAATAAGTACTGGTAAAAAAGCAGAATTATTATTCTAAAAAGGGCAGTTGAGCTGCCCTTGTAAGACTCAAATGCTTAAGGCAATAGGAAATGAAATAAAGTTTAAACTTGTACAGGATGTGGTTTGAACTAAGAAAGGGGTTATTTTAAGAAGAATTCAACATAATTATATTAGACTAAATTTTCCATATGGTAGATTTACTCTGTTCCACAAAATCCCTATTATTATGAAAACACACATTCACACGACGTATGTCCTAATAATGTTATTATCAATAACTTAGCTGTAACTATGAGCATTGCATACACACGGAAATTTAGGTATGAATTTTTATGGCTAATACAGTCAAATATGGAAGAAGAACCATCTTCCCACTGATCATTTTTAGTTTGGAAAGTCTAAGTGACACTTCCAACTTCATTGTAACATGCTACAAAAACGTTTGATCAGTTTCTCAAGGGCATAAGTAATAATGAGGCACTAATTGTTTTACAGTCACTCTAAGCATACACAGAACTCTTAATGAATATTTAACCAGCACTTACATTTTCACACTGCATCTTTCTGGGTTTTATGTGGGAAACATTGAGTCCATCAATAACAATATCAAACGGAAGTCGATTTTCCACAAATGTTTGAAAGGCTTCAAATTCCTGAAATAAATAAATAAGCAAACAGGGGGCAAGATTATGTTAACAGAAACAGATTTCATTCAGTTTTTATTAAAAAACAAACAAAGCCTAAATCTCTCACTTTTACTTCATTGACTGTATTTCACACCTTTACTTGCATATGTGCTGAAACAACCACCCCCCTCAAAAAAAAACCCCAAACCCCACTTTAAAAGCCAGAAATGCTACAGTGGATGCTTCCAACATAGTTTTAAATTACACTACATCTGAAATCCAAAACTTTACAGTCATCCAGATTTTCAAAATTATAATCCAAACTACACTTTTATAAAGATACATGTTATACTCATTGCTACGCAACAGCTGCAAGATAAAGCAACTTTACATACCAGTAGACTGTGACATTGTCAATAACTTTTAACATTTCCAAATATAAAATAAGCATTATATTTATTTTCTCTGTAACAATTCTGAAATCTCTGAATGCCAGACTTTGGATACCAGACCTATATTTAAATAAACATTCATTTCGAAATACAGCATTTCTATTTGTCAGAAATACACAGGTTAAAGCTATCAAAACAATGAACTAGGTCAGAAATACACTGATTGAGCAAACCAACAGCATCCATCTAGTTTTCCCAACAGAAGGAACACTACAATTGTTTTAGGCTTGAGACACCATAGGAGGAGAACAGAATACAAAGCAGTAATAAAATGTTCAGGAATTTCTCCCTTGATTTTTGAGGAAAGATTTAGTGCTTTTAGCAGACACTTCTATTAAATTTCTACTTCCTGTTTCTGACTGTTTTTAATAGGCCCAGGAACCCTAATCCTTCCTGGTGGGCAGTGACCTGCTTTCATAAATGACCTTTCTAGTAACAGATAAGACTTATTTATTGGGTAATAGAGGTTTTACAGTCCAAGTCTGTAAATGAACTGTCATAGGAACTCAAAACAATTGCAAATTTCATGCCTTCTGCTTAAAACTCAAGCACTTTTCTAATCTTGTCTTCTCCTGTGTAGCTATATAGCAACATAGAGGTCTAAAGATAAACCATCCTCTCAGCACCCAAACAAAAACCTATCCAGCACATACAATTCTTCCTCAGAGAAAGGAATGAAAGAAAGAATTCATTTGTCCAGAAAATACATTGCTGTCAGGCAGTAACAAATGATCACCAACTTAAAATTTAGTCAGAATGCTTATGACAAATTATACTACGAAAAGGGGTTACTTGTATTAAGAGTACAAACCAACCAAATGAGATAAGGATGCCTCAACTCAGATGTTTCAGGTATAATTTCCAAGTGAACTGGAAAATGCAGTACATAGGTGTACTGGTCTAAAGCACGCTGACAAGAACACAAACACAGGGCTCAGCCTAGCACCACCAGAATCAATTGCCTTTTACGTGATCTTTCATTTCTCCATGGCTTAAGTAAGTGTTATTATTGAGAAAGTACAAAAACATGGGCAAGAAAATGATCACCTCAAAAAGAAAATGTTGGCACTCATGTTTTCCCTTGTCCCCACCCCAATCTCCATGTATTTTATATAGATGAAAAGATATTCTCATTGCCATCTGGCAGGGTCACCAAGACGCAGAAAGGCAGTCACTAGCAAAGGCAGTGGCAGTGAGCTGAGGAGAAACAAACACAAAACCAAACAACAGGATGGGCTTATGCCATCCAGTGGACTTCCCCGTGGTTCAAAATTAGACAAGTCATCACTGTAATACTGGATGGCTGTCTGAAATGTGGGGAAGATAAAAAGAAGGAAAACACACACAGACCAAATGAAAGTAAAATAGGAGAGTTTTAAGACAAAGATGAGCGAAAACAGAAAAGACAAAAGGAAGTGGAAGCAGATGAAAACACATGGTAAACAATCCAATAGAGCAGTGTTTTCCTAATGCCAACAAATGCCAACATTACTTGAAGTAACATGGTTACAGTCAAGTAGACATTTTATAAAGTATAATGCACCTGTAATCTTGTCTTCAAGAACTCAGTTCGGTACAAAACAAACACTTCGTGGAGAATTTTTTAAGTGGTATTTAATTTCAAGTGACAATAGTTCTAGAGCAGTTCCTGAAGGGATGGGTCTTCCCTGACAGGCAGAGTGGAGTGTTTTGTGAAGGGAACAATGAGCACAAGCTGGGGAGCAGCAGAGGTCGATGGGTCCGCACTCCTCTCTGCCCACTCCTCGCTTGGCTCCCTCTCCTCTCCCAGCAGGGCAGACGGAGCAGGAGCTGCCCAGAGGGTCCTGCTCAGAGGTACCAGGATCGGCTCAGCACCTCTCAGAAGCCAGCTCCTGGCTCTCTGGGGTTTACTTTTGGAGCTCAGGAGAAGCTGCAGCCTTTTCAGTGTCATTCCCTTGGCCACCCCACCTTTCCCAGCCATCTCCTTCTGACCACATCTCCTACTCCATTCTCAACAGATGCCTGACAGCATGCCTCTGCCAGACTCCCAAATCTGCTCAATTGTTTTGCATCACTACCAGTAAACTGTGCAATACAGTAGGGAGAGAGGGTTTGCTGCCACAGGGGACTCTTATCTACACAGGGAGATGAGGAGTTAATAGCAGAGTAAGTGCAGAAGACAAATAGCCAAGTTTAATTTATGTCACCAAATACAGAAGACTCCAGTGAAAAGCCTTAGACAGACTGAAAATCCCCAAGGATCCGTTCATTTTCTCCTCACCATCTGTATTTCCTCAGCAACACAAAAAAGTGCTCCTTTCCTTTTCCAGAAAAAAAAAAACACAAAAAAGAAGCACAGAGAAGATCCAGGTCTGCTCCCCCAAGAAACAGTTTTTGAATTGCCATATTTCCCATCCTCTCTGGATGCAGGGAAAGAAAAATGCAAAACCTGGGAATAAGTAGCAGGCTACATCATCCAGATGCAGCACAAAATCTTATTCAAACATACACAGACTTACACTATAAGAGAGAAAGTATACAATTCGAAGGATGCTGATCTTTCAAAGATCAGGATTTGTCTGGATTTTATGCAGATCCTACTTACAGCCGAAGCAATAAAGAGAGGATTCACACACAATTCTCTGAAGGTATTTCCCTCACTAACCAACTGTAGGAAGAAATTTAAGATCTTCTTTATAAGCAGTAAATGAAGTATAGCACAGCTGCAGCTAGGGTACAGCTGATCAAGAGAAGCCAGACATGGTAATCATCAATGTAGTTCAACGATGACGCGAAGATTCGTTTAGGCAAAAAGAAGTGAGCTATTCACACAGGCTCCCCCTTCCAAATGGAGAATGAAATGTGTGGTCTATATACAGCCCTGTGTATGCCACAGGAACGTTTACACGGAAACGTCCTGAAGCACCTCTGATGAACCCCCTCAACATGCCAACAAGTTGTGAAACACCTCTCTCTTTCTAAGAGCACTGAAACCAACACAGCAAATCTTACACTGACTTCTAACTTGTTCTGACCGGGTTAATCTCACAAAGTTTCTGAGGAAAAATCCATTCTCCCAGCCTCAGAAACACTACTCAAACTTGTTCCAACAGAGTTGGCAACTGAAGGGACAAAACTTTAAAAACGCATTCAGCAGTGCTTATTGACGTGACCCTCTTAACACTTGGGAGCCAGAGAAAAGCGTTGCGATAGAGCAAGGCTGTTACCTCACTGCCAGCCTTCCCCCAGCAGCCCAGGCACCGCGGGAACATGTCTCCCTGCAGCAGGAACAGGCGCAAGGCAGCTGGGCACTCACGTGAGACCCCGGACACATCTTGCTTCACACCACGGACAAAAGAAAAGGGAATTTTAAAAAACACACCTGATTTAATTCATTGCCTAACTGGGAAAATAGGGGATTGCCAACTACGTAACTGTTAGAAATGATTCACCGCATCTTCTGTTAAGAAAACTTATTTTTGCAAATGGACACCACACTGACTAAATTGATTTGGAACAATAACAAACCCATGATGGAATTTATGTTGACAAGAAGAATTAAAGACATTTAAAATATTTTTTTGTTTAACCACTGGCATGCGGGTGGCTCAAGTCCATTCATATCTCAACAAAGGCACAAAACAGTCTTGCATTTTTTTGGTATTCCACACCAGCTGCATGACTCGTGCTATTTCACCATCATTTTATACTGGTATGTACTGGTGCTGCCACAGAAAGAACTGTTTCTTCCTTCTATCATGGAGTAAGAATCAGAGTGGTAGCAGGTGAACTACTGGGGATCACCTTTCCCCATAGGTAGCCCTGACTACGCTAACTGACTGGATTGTGAAACTACTACATTTTATGAGATCTCTCTCTCAAACTGGGGTATTGCAGCCAAACGAGATAGAGGTTGGTTTTGAAAAACAGAAGTATTGGAATTATTGTTTGAAAAAGAGAGAAAGAAAAAAAAAGATTCGGCTTGTTATTTTAAACCACTCATTTAAAAAAATAATAAAAATAAAAGTGTGACCTCAGACTTCAAAAGTCTGGCTTACAGAGCCCATATTATTTGAAATAGCAGTAGTAATAAAACTGAAAATAGGACTTTTCTGGAACAGTATTAATACTATTTCAACTTCTGTAAATATATTTATAAACAGAAATGTATGTTTTTATTCCAATACCAGTGCATACAGAGACTACAAGCCTCAAAAGCACAACAAGACTAGGAAGGGAGGAATTCATTATTAGTATTTACAGATTTGCTATAACACAGAAATAAATATTACGATTGAAGACAAAACAAAGCAAACATAGCTAAACAAGCATGTCCTTTGGTAAGAGCAATAAGAGTAATTCAAATGAATATTCTAAAATAATTTTAATGTCTATAACAGATCTAAGGTACAAGTTTCAGATGACAGAAATGTGTGCTGCATTGACCGTGGCTGGATGCCAGGTGCCCACCAAAGCCGCTCTGTCACTCCCCTCCTCAGCAGGACAGGGGACAGAAAACGTAACAAAAGGCTCCTGGGTCGAGATGAGGACAGGGAGGTCACTCAGCAGTTACTG
>KL272857.1:2862-30905 GCA_000699545.1 Podiceps cristatus
TGCCTTTTGGTAATTGTGGATTTCAGTGTAGGAAAATTAAACTGAAATTGAGATCTTCTGGCTTTCTAACTGGGTGATAGAAAAGTAGATCTCTGCTGGTTTGCCAGAGTGTCAGGCAAAGTGCGTGGTTATGCTGTCTTCATTTGGTCTAACCTGCATGTAGAGATGGAGAACTCATTCTCCAGTGGCTGCCCACTTGCATGGAATCAAGGAGGCATCTTTACAGAAAATAGGATTTGATGTGTGTGATTATTTTGGTCTTAATGGCAATTAAGAGGGCAAAATGCAGACTGCATAAGCCGCCTTACCTCACATTTTCCTCACTTCTGAGTGCTTGCTTTTACAACTTTATTGAAATTTCAGGAGCAGAGGATGGTAATTGCTGTGGAATTGTTGGATTAAAATATTGAGGGTCTTCACTGCTAATGGCTGCGGACTTCCTAACAGCTTTATATTTGTTTCAAATGGTGTGACAGATACAAGATTCTGGCAGCTGGTTTGATGCACAGTCAATAGATACGGCCAGCAAAGAAGTAATGTTCAAGCCAGCTTGGACCCAGAAGGAGCAGTGGGCTCTTGGAAAGGTTTTTTAGGTTAGCAGAAGAGTAAGCCTGGCAGTACCACTTCTGACTCTGATATGGGTGTATTCATTCACAGAGCACATGCCAGTTGGCTAGTTTGAGCTTGCATTCTTGCACTGTGTTTTATGTTTTCTTACATCTACAAATTCACGACAATCCTATAGGCCAGTTGATGAAATGGTTTAGTGGAATAAATGTGGCCGCCAGGCTGGATGCTTGACATACCTCCTTCAGAAGAGAGCACTTCAAACATCGAGTCTTAGGATTGCTATGGTAGTCTTCTGCACTTTAGTAACCAGGTTTTATCTTGTAGAAAACAGCCATTAGAGAAAATTAGAAGCCTTTAAGAGTTCAGACTGGAATGAGGGAAGCAGGACACTGAAGCTGGACTGTAAAACAGCTAGGCGTGAAATGTGTCTAATTCTCACAAAAATGTAGATGAGTGGATGAAGGTGAAGAGAATGAAAACAGCAGATGGAAGTCATGCAAACTGGAGCAGGCCAGAAAAAATAATCACATTGTCATTGAGTATGATTCCACATACTTTTTTTTCAAGACTCTCCACATAATGCCTTTGAGCATCTTCTCTGACCAGGTCACGAAGAGCCTTGTGATGATGTCCAGAACACTTTTGTTTTTTGCGGTGCCCCATTTGTTGTCATGTTGGGAACATTTTTATAATCAATGGTTTTATGTTTTTTGGCCTTACCTTCCTCTGAGACAGAATAATTGATTTCCAGCAGACCTGCTTTTTGTGTGATCAAACTTAGGTTAGCATGTGCCAAAATAACAATGATGTGCCAATGTCTCTTGAATTTGTTTATGGAGAAAGGGAAACACTGACTGTTGCTTTTTTAAATGTGTGTAGCAATATATTCAGTGATACATCTGAAACACAAGTTAACATTGCAATTCCAAGAGTTTCAAACTTGTAATTAAGTGGAATAAACTCAATGCTAGCAGATAAGGATAAGACAGGGTATTACATGACAAATGAGGGGGTTTTAGTGATACGTTCTGTTGCTGTGGCTTGAGTTGGCTGCCTGGCAGAATTTCTTCTGCTTTTGAAAAGGGAGAGACATCTTTCTTACCTATTCTCTAGTTCCTCATTTGATCGTGTGATATTACATTTTGTTTTGTTTTGTTTTCCCTTGGGAGTCTGGAGTTTGTTGTTTTCTGTCTTAAAATTATTGGATGCCTCTCTCCTGATGAATGTATCTGCACTGTTACACATATTTTCTATCATCATAGAACAGATTTAATGCACAATGTTAAATTTTGGATTAGCAACATAACTACTATATCCGAATCGCTAATTTCTGCTTATGAAGGTGAGGAAAAAGAACAATTTCAAGTTGAGACATAAAGTTTTTGTGTTTCTGAAATTCTAAACACATCATTTCCTAGATTGAAGCAGCAAGTTTCTTAATGTTTATTGTTAAAAAAAATACAGAAAAAGTTAGGGAACTTTTTTTAATTTGGATGGAAAATTTCCTTGTACAAAGGAAAGATAATAGTGAAAATCTTCAGAATAGGACAGAGGAATGTTCAGACTTCACATTTTCTGTACAAATGTTTGATGAAAGCCTGTTTATATAGACCAGGCCTTCTATAGATAAGAAGTCTAGAAGAGTTTAGAGGACTTGGAATGCAGAATACCTGGATCTACCCACAAAGCAGTTTCCAAAAGTCTGAAGCATTGTGGTGGATGATGTAACATTAGGAAGTATGCCAAAAAAGGTATCACTTAAGGCTTGTCTACATGGAGAAATAACCCAAAATACCTATCAAGGAATAGCTCTTCTACAGTAGCTCTGTGAGAGGATGTTAAGAGTGCCTTTTTTAGTCCACTTTGAAAGTGGATTAAGTTAACCACAGAAAAGCTTTTACTAAGTGTCCGTGGGGGAGTCTGGATGGAGTAGCTGTATTACTTCCACGTTTTCACAATCCCTTCTCCACATAGGCATGCCTCTGCAACAGTTTTGACCATTTCTAGGAGAATGTTCCTTTTGAGTTTGTGACAGCATACAGTTTCCAAAAACCTTTTAACTGTATTTATGGAGTAATAGAGACAAATGAAAGCTCTCAAAAAGATATGAATGTAACTCAGTGCTGGGCATTACCAGTTAAATATGCTGTACAAGCCCTGATTATAAATTTCTACTTCATACTTGATAGCAGAATACAGAGAAATCAATTCAGTCTCTGCAACTTTTGAGATCATAAAACTCCTGTATTTTTGGCAGAAAAGAGGCCAAAACTTTTTCAAGTAAACCAGGTGGAAAGTCAGATTCAGGAATCCTTCAGCCTTTAAGACTGAATCTGAATAACAAAGCAAAACACTTACCATGAGCACAGTCAGAAACAGTAGTCTAATGTATTTTAGCATCAGCCTAAGAAAAGTGTTGTTGCATTTTAATGCTCCAAAAGAAGGTGGTGTTCAGCAGTGTTTCACCAGAAGAACTGAAACTGTGAACAGGCCGCAGTTCAATTTATCATGTTTGTTCTACAATCTCAACAGGTCCTTCTAATATTAAAAAATGTTATGTTGTAAGTACTTTAAAAATAATGTTTACCACTCTCATCAAAAATGCCTTGTTAGGTAGATGTATTATTCTGACATATCATTTTGCATGTTCACAACAAGACTAAATTGCTTTATAGTAAAACTCACATCTTTAATGGCTTTCAATTGTACATACTATATGAAGGTTTAAAATATGGTTCACAAACAGAAGATAGCATAATTTGTTATGAATCCTTTTAAAAAAGTGGCTTAAATGCAGTTTTCTCTGCATGCCTTGTTAATCCACTAGTGCATTCCCATACTGTTCTCATGCTTTTCCCTTCTTCAAATGGGATTTTTCTACCTCTTCTGCAGCAGAGAACTGATGTGCCAGTAGACGTTCAGCACAAAGAGAAAGTATTGTGGAGTTTCCCAATGGGGTGACATGCCTTTTTAATGTTATTTAGATTCTCGGCTCCTTGAGAAATATCCAGACCCTAGCTGGTATGGTATGTACTGTGTGAAAAATATTAGTGTGTCAGAAATGGAGAAAACCTGCAGGTTTTGGTGTTTGCAGTGTGTGACCTGCCCTGGCCGAAGCGGCCAGCAGCTCCTGAGAGGTCCCTGCAGCATGCCGAACACGACGCAGGGGGCAGGGTCTGTAAGGCTTTCGCCCTGTGGAAACGCCTCTGCTGCAGAGAGCAGACAGTTCTTCTTGCCTACTTTTTGCATGGTAAAATATTTATCCTCCAGTTTTGTTCTGCAGGGGAAAAAAAAAAAATAGTTCTGCGAAATGTATCACTTGTATATAAGAGCCAGTTGTAGCAGTAGGACAGGAAAGGCTATTAATGACTCGGAAATTGTCAAAGAGCTAAGCTTAGTACAGCCAAAATAGTAAAGAAATTGATCCCACTCCTCCACCAGTTTAGTCTGCAAGTATTATCTGAACACGATGCCGTTCATAGTCAAAACAACATGGGCAGCGATAATAGATTAAAACTGCTTTTTGTCTTTTTCTTCTTGAAAGACCAAACTTTTCTGTTACTGCGTTTGTGACTTTGCTTCAAGAACATAGGGCTAGACTTTACGGTTTGTTTAGCTATGAAGGGATGACAGACTAGGGGGGTGGTAAGGGGAGCTTAGTTTTGGAATGTAAATACATGTAGAGCTCTTCTCCTTTTGTTTAGCATCTCTTTAAACTAAGACAAAAAAAATCAGTGAATGAATGAATAGCAGCATGGTGAAATACCTAAATGTTTGAGTTAAAATTTTTGGATGTTTGAAATCCTATTTGGATCCTTTTCCCAGATCGCAGTGCATTCATATGCACTCAGCGGGAAACTTCATGGAGATGCACATTTGGGCAGAAGGTCTTTGGTGGTGCCTTTTTCTTAACTTGTGTCTTTTCTTCTTTTGAAGAAAGTAATGGCTTAAGTCTGACTGAAGAACAATCTTTTTTGTATGTTCCTTATAAGAATTTACTTATGGTTCACAGATTTTACCCACCATCTATGTCTGCAATCCTTTGGATTTAAAACAGCATATATCCCTCTGCAGACAACAGGAAACGCCAAATTAAAGACTTAATGACATACTGCTGAAAGAAGACAAAAGGTGACAAATTATAAAACAGCCAGCTAAACTTTTAAAGAAAACGCTGAAAAAAATCCCACATTCAAACAGCTTGAAAAGGATAAGGATATTGTTACACTTGCAGACATGTTAATAGAAATTAGACTGAACCACGCTGAATATAAACTTAAGCATTTAAAAAGAACTAGCGGATTTCAAAAAATAGTCATTTCCTAGAACAATGAAAACAGGTTTGAGTTTAAAAAAAAAAAAAAAAAAAAGTGAATACTTTGACATGTTTTGACCGTGTTGTTATTGGTGACTAAACCACAGACTCCATTTTTGTAATTGTGAAACCTGTGAACGTGTGACTTCTACCCTTTAAAAGTTATTAACCTCTGTTGCTGATGCAAGTGCAGTTGTGTTCGCTTTCCCTGCAGTCGCCCTGGCTGTGTGCTCCAGCCTGGCAGCCTCTGGCTTGATTTACAGTGGGTGGAGCATCCTTTGATCTCCTGTTGAGTTCTGGAGAGATGCTGGAAGAGGAGTGAGATGAGTGAAAAAGAGAAGGGAGGGGGAAGTATACAGATGAAAAAGGAAGGTGGCAGACCTTTCCTCTCTGATCCCAGTGGCCTTGATCCCCTAATTTATTTGATCATTTTAATATTTGCTTTCTTTGATGGTAACCATTTTATGTGTTAGTATCCTTGATGCCATGAATTTAATTTTGGACTGTAGCACGTAGTTACTTAACAAGAGCTACTTCTTCTGGCTGGGAAATGGAAAGAATGTGAATGATGGTTCAACTGGTAGTTTTGAGAACAGTTCTGTTGTATTTACATTAGATACTGTTCCCAGTTTACCTTAAGTACGAACCCCTAAAGCGTTACCTACTCAGTAGCTTACTGATACAAGTCTGAAATCAGATCAGAGGGAATCTGTCAGTAACTTTACTGTAAACAATCACCATGATAGGACTGTGGTGAATCTTTTTAGTCATATGCTCCTAAAATTATTTTTTTATATTCCTGTCACTGACACTGTAATATTTAGAAATACACGGCACCTATTTGATTGATAAATGATGTTGATGCATGGGGGGGGTGGGGTGTATTTTTTTCATGCTTTGGAAAAAAGAGGAATGATTGCTCAGGGATTCCTAGTGGAATGAAATTGCATATTAAGAGAGAGTGAGCTCTTTATTCATGACTCCACTTGTCATGAAAAGAAATGTTTAAATAGGAACATTTGCAGGCCTACATTAAGTGTAGTATTATTTATGATGATAAATTCCGTTGCTCACCTAATACTCAAACAAGTATCTTCATCCTCTGTGTATGCCTTTACTCAAAAAAAAGTTGCCATATATCTATTTTTGTTCAATATATATACATATATAAATCCAGTCATCTGTGAGTGTGCTGAGAATATTCTGACCAGCTTTTTCTCCTTTTTAGATATTGTCTGCATCCATCTGTTGTCTGTGTTAAATGTGCATTGTAAGCTCTTTGTTTTGTATGTGCAGCATCTATTGCAATGGGTACAAGTCAACAGCTGCACATCGGGCAATGCAGTAAAACAAAATAATGAATGAGTGTGTGTGTGTGTCAGATGAGCCGCTGTCATTGTGAATGTGCAGCACTGAGAAACATTGTGGGATGAGTGAAAGAGAGAAGATGCACCAAGTTATTTTATTTGGCATTGATCTTGATAATATGAG
Source organism: Podiceps cristatus (assembly GCA_000699545.1). Taxonomy (NCBI): domain Eukaryota; kingdom Metazoa; phylum Chordata; class Aves; order Podicipediformes; family Podicipedidae; genus Podiceps; species Podiceps cristatus. Next base: position 9,239 of record KL272857.1, read on the forward strand.
AGGCCAATTTTATTTCTTTGGTTTAAAGCTGGACTGAAACACTTACCCCACCTCTTCCCACATGGAAAAAAGTTTGCCATTGCAAAAGCACTGCTTTTTGACTGCTTCAGCAGTTAGAAACTTGCTTGATTTTCAGTTGGGCTTGATTTTATAAAGTGTCAAAGTCCATTTGATGTTTGTCTTTCAATACATTGCTCCTCAAAATGTTTTTTAAGCTGAAGTGCTGTCTAGTCTTTTTTAAAAAATATGTGGGTAGTCAAGCTCAAAGTGTAGTCGTTACTTGATGGTTTATGCTCTCAAGGGTGTTATCCATGCTAGTTTTGAAGAACTGAACAGCCACACTGTATTTATGTGCATTGTAGGAGAAATACAGATTTGTGAACTCTCTTGGGCTGGAGCTGGGTTGTAATAGATGTCTGTACAGCATATCATACAGTGGGGCCCCAGTCTCTAGTGCAGTTTGGAAATTCTACCATGATAAAACAATAAAGGAGAATCTTCTTGAAAAGATAATTTAGCCTCAGGGTGTTGCCTTTTTGTGCATATATATACACACACATAAATAGTCATAGATAAATATATATACACACACACACTCAGCTATTCAGATATTAGAAGTTCAGCCAAAACTTTTGTTTTAATACCTACAGAACCATTAATTCCTTATTTGAAATACAGGAAATGTTCAAATTGAGAAAAATACTCTGAATTTAATTTAGAAATAGTGAAAAGCAAAGATGAAGTATGGGAACTGATTTTAAATAAATAAATAAATAAAAGTTTGGTTCTCTTATTCATATGACAAAAAATATTAATCAGAATATTCCCTAGTGATTTGCAGCATCTGGTAGAAATGGAGCAGCAGTGAAAGCCTGGGATATGATAAACTTACAGAAGAAATGAGTAACCAGAAATAGTATTTAGAAAGTGAATTTTAAGTTTTAAAATGTAGGCTCTCTTCTTGTGTAGTTCTGCCAGAAAGCAAAAACAAACAAGCAAAAATCTGGTAATCTCAGACAGATCAGAGACTAGCTGCGGTGAGGGAAGTTTGCTGCTGCTGAAGGCTGCCTCCTCACATCAAGGAAAGGGACACTGATCCCTCAAGAGGGAGACAGTGAATGTATCTGGGTTTGAGGTGGTTGGTTGGCATGGAGTGGAAAAAAGGGAAGAGAGATGCAGAGAAGGAGTAACAGGATTAGGACTGTTCCTTCTTTAGGACTTTCCACCTTTCCATTTGTGGTTGAAGGAAGATGAGAGCCAGCTGTTGGCTCACCTGGGTTTTTCAGGAGCCTCTAGCTCCTAAAATTAAACTTCATGGGTGTGGATAACATCTTTTTGTTACATTTAAGTACTAGCAAATAGAAATAGCTTGAAGGTTCTGCTGAAAAACAAATAATAGTTACACCCAAAGCTAATTTTGTGTTAAAGGAAAGTACATACTTTCTGAGCAAGTTCAGGTACAATATTCCAGCCATACCAGCATAAAATTAGCTCTCTTTACAGCTATAGTTTCTCTTGATGCAAATATTATTTTAAACTTAGTTTAGAGTCTGTGGAGAGTGCATGGTGGTTAGTCCTAAAAACTGTCCTGTGTTTATGCCCAGAAGCTGGCTGCCCCATGTGTTGAAGCCGTGACTTCAAAAGCCATTTTGTAGGAGGGGGAAACAGTGGTTTTACTCCCGTGCCACTTCAGCCTCCGGTCTGAACTGCAAAAATTGCTAGCAATCATGGTAGTGTGAATCAGGGATTTTGTTTCTTTATTGCTGAGAATGCCAGCTATTCCAGAAATTAAGCAAGACCCTCAATTAAATTTGCACAGGCAAACTATCATCAAATGGCATCAACTTTTTAGTAAGATACGGTCAGAATTATCTTCTGCAGCAAAATCCCTACAGGCATTGAAGGAATGGTGCCGTGAAGAGCAGACCTGCCACTGGCAATGCTCCAGCCCTGCAGATGTGAGGCGGAGGAGGTTCTGCAGGATTAGGGGAGTGAAGAATACACTGTGTTCAGCCTGAAAACTCTACCCTGGTTTACAGTCCTGGGTTGCTCAATATAGGTGGAAGGTGGCAGAAACTAAGAATGTTTCATAAAATTGTTGAGGCAAAAAGTGAAAGCAAAAGATGGGGGGGAAGTTGAACCATGTTTGTAGTAATTTAGAAAACAATTGTAGTTCAAAAGAGCTTGTAACTTCTCCAAAATGCTTGAATAAATAAATAAAAATCCATTATCTTAAGACCAGCCCCATGAAAACTGTCAAATGTGTTTCAGATGAATGATTTTAATGGTCAGTTTGCCATGTTTTTTTGATGTCGGTGAAACACATTTCTCTTGTGGTGCACCGGACATTTTAACATGGTTTATCACTGTTATCTTGGCTACCACTACTATTCTGTATTGAGCCAGTGGGACTCTTCGCCGCTCCACTGAAGTTTTCTAACCACTGAAATGCAGCATAACACAAAACCTAACCAAACATCCGTAGCTTACCTTATGCACTTCTTGAAATGGAGAACCTAGTTCCCTGCTGCCTTGCCTGATTTTCTAGGGCCATAGGGTGGGTTTTGTGTTTGTTTGGTTTGGGGTTTTGTTTGTTTGTTTTTTCTCCTGGTGTTGGTCCTATGGCACCCCCAAGACAGCAAAGAAAAAGCAAAACACATACATGCCCCCCCCCCCCCCCCCACAAAAAAAAAAAAAACAAAAACAAAACAACCCACCCTTCACTTATTTTTGTTAACTAGAAAAGTCAAGGTGTTTATTTTAAATTTAAGAACTGTATTGTTTTATAACTAGAAAGCACTCACCTAGCTTTTCACCAGGTTGCTTGCCTGGTATGAGCCTTTTAGCCTCACCTTATAGTACCTTTTCCTTGTGGTGGCCTGCTCATAGGGATGTTGCCGTCCTTCTGCTGGAAGTTTGTACCCTGCTCCCCAACCACTGGTGCTTGAAATTTGCCAGTTAGGCAGCTAGAGACATGAAGTAGCCATTTGTTTCTTGGCTGGTGTCTCCTTCCTCGCTTTCCACCCAGATGATATGTTTTCCTTTTGTGTTTTCACTCTTAATGTGTTTGTGTAGCGCTTATCAAAACAGATCCAAACCATGTAATGGGTGTTACGTGTCAATGATAATCAAAGCCATGGTGCCTAAACTGCTCTGCAAAGGTTTGGGTTTTCTCAGTGTTCTGAGGTGTATTTGGAAACAATTAGGTCTGTTTTTAGGAAAGCGATCCTTCAGAGTCTGAACAGTTTTTCTTATTCCAGACTGAAAAATTCCAACAAAAACAAGTTTTCTGTTGAGTGGTTTAAATAGTTCTGGGCAATGGCAATCTAGATTAATTTTTTATATTCCAACTTTGCTGTGAAATCATCTGAAAGATACTGTTACCACAACACTAATTAAATATGTAGTGCAATACTCCTCAGACAAATGCTGAGTTTTATAGGCAGGTTTGTATTATTGTCACATCTCTATGAGGACACAGGTTTCAATCAGGGTTTAACATGGGGGGGGGGGCAGGGAGGGAAGTCATCATGTGTAGTATGCATGTTTTGCTGAAATCATTTGCAAATAACCGCATCTGTTAGCTATTGGTGTCCTTGCTTAATAGGCAAGTTTAAAATAACTGCTTACACTTATGTGCTTCTGATTCTTTCTTTTGCAAAACAGATGAACCTCTGTATTCCAAGAATTGTTCCAAATCATATTTTCTGGCAGTGCTCTTACTTTTAGTCATTGTATGAATTAAAATATGCTTTCCAGCTCCTGCCTAAGTTGTCAGAAAAAAGTCTCTATAGAATTAACATGCATACAGTTACACAGTTTTTGCAACCTTTTTCTTTTTTTCCTTTTTTTTTTTTAAGCAATGTTAAATTTGCTTGAGCAACATAGCTTGTTTTGACTAGTGGAAGATCTAAAAATACACTACTGTATTGACTGAACTAATTACATTTCAGTTCTAGCCACTACCATCTGGATCTCTATCTTTCTGGTTACATTTTCATTGCACAGATTGCACACAAGTGATTAGCACCATGAGCGGGTTGTCCAAATTTTGTTCTGGGTGTTAGCAGCATCTCTGCAGAGCCATGCGTAAGTTTCTATGCCCTTCGTCTTCGTTTGTGGATACTGCGTTTCAGTCAAGGGGTCCCCAGGTCATCAGGGATGTGGAGAAAGCGAGGAGGATCCAGTGGCAAGCTGCCATGGTGGCCAGGGGCTACCTTCTTAACTAAGAAGGACCTCAGTTCCTAAGGTTATTTTCACAGTCTTTTCTGTCTCAGTGTATATACATACAGTTTTTTGCTGTTAGCAGAATGCCTCAGGAGCTAGCTTGTGGGTAAAACACTGAAACTGGGGAGAAAATGGGATTGCTTGACTGTGTTCCCATCGGTGAAAAGCAAGGGTCTTTTATTTAGGTGCCTAATAAGTTGTTAGTTGGCAGTGCCTCTGAAAAGTCTGTAGAAGGCTTTCAAAACTTAGGAGGTCTTTAAGTTCTACCAGCCCAAGTCACAGGATTTGTTGTAGAAAGTGTTCAAAAAGCAGTATTTTAAGATCCAAGGTCTTGCAAACCACCAGTGTTAGCAAAACCAGTGACATTCTCCCAAGTAACTCGTAGAAAAAGAACTGACATAGTGACCTTGGTCTCTGTCTGTTTTATAGTACAAACGAGTTCCTTCAAAGAAACTTCAGCCTACAAACTTATCTAATAATTGCATTTGGACAGCTGTCTTTCCTCTTAACTGTTTTTCTTTAAGACACCTGATTTTCGAGAGGAACATCTCATGAATGGATGCTGTTAAATCTAATGCTACATGCCTACTCTGCTTTTATGTACGTGACTTTAAAATCTTTAATATTTCACAATTGGAATTGTTACCTGAAGATGTGTTGCAAGAAGAGTTTATGACTGGAATAGGCAGCATTTGATTTACTAAACTTTATATTTTAACAATGTAAACTTAGTCCAATTGATTCAACGTTATTGACTGTTGTTCATATGTTCATGTGATACTGTAGATAATAAATGGTCATATTCACTGCAGAATTTTTTTTTTTTTTTTTTTTTGGTGGTGAACCAGCCAACAATTTAAGAATAAGCATATTTTAGGGGAGGCTTGTCAGCAACAATTAAGGTATGAAGCAGTGCTGATCAACTGAGATCTATGTACTACAGTAAGGTATGACAAATCTCAAACAATTCCAATGATGCATGGGTTGGAAAGGTTGATGGAGAAAGTTGCAGTTACACACTGGATTTGACAAGCTAACCTGATTTTTTTAAATTTTTTTTAATTTTAATTTTTTTCCTCCCAGCCCTGTCCTTGGCCACTTTTTCCTTATTCCCAAGCTGCATATGTGCATTCCTGATAGCTATACTAACACTGCTGTTAGAGACAGAGGGTGCAGATGTCTTTGCTATAAACAGCATCACTGAAAATCTGCATCCTTTGATGCACCCTCCTCTCTTTTTGGATAGAGGTGTTAGTTCTAGGGTGACTCCATCATCTGTTTTCCAATGCAGCCACACTGTGCTGTCACACAGGAAGGGTGGGAATTCCTTTCCGTCACTTTGTTGCAGAAACTGGCAAGTGGTATATCTCCTGAGAAATGAAAACTTGAGCTACCCCTGCTTCCATATTGCTAGCTCTCTTCTATCCCATTATACTACCCAGCTGTTTGCCAGTCAATACTATGTTAACATCTAATGCCATTTTCCCTCTGATTTTTTTTCTTGTATTTGCAAAGCAAGGCTAAAACGTTTTTTTCATCCATATAGGCCTGTTTTCTATGTTTGGTCATTGGGCTAAAGCAGCTTCTTTTCAAGGGCGATCAAAACCAGTTTGTCAGGGATAGCACGAGGTTTATGACATGCTCCATGGGGCATAATTAAATGTGGAATTCAGCCCCTTTTTGCAGAATAACTTTGACACATCTGTTTTAAACAGTTTTAGTGCAGCGAGGAGATAAGTAGAAGTTTCTTTGCACAGTAGATTAGTTTCAGATGAGGTATAGGATCCCCTCAAATCCGGGTTCACATAAAAAGTACACCAATGGCATAGCCACCCAAGAAAAGTGCATAGTCATCTATTGAACATGTGAAAATAAATGGTAGGCCTGCAGTGCAATAAGATAAGAAAGAAAAAACCAAAGATCTTGTCACAGCCCCAGAAGGAAATGTAGGGTAATTGCCCAGAGAAGAAGGACCAGGGCTGAATTCTTTCACAAAATCCCCGTTCTTTCCCTGTTCTCTTTGCCAGAGCACCTCTGATCCAGTTTTATTCCATGTTCCTCTTCAGTATGTTCATGTTTTTACAGATATAGCACATTTTATGACACTTACTAAAGTTATCTGCTGTGAAATTCAAATGTTTAAATACTTTGTCCTTTCGTTACCCTTTTCTAATGGATTGCCAATACATACTGCTTTCTCATCAGATGCTAATAGTCCCTTTAGTAGACTTTACTGTTCTGCAAAACAGTGATGAACACACAATATGGCTTATAGGTAGTGAAGTACAAAGTAGTTGTTTCAGCACTTTGCTCTCGAATAGAAAATACAGTCCATGTCTGTTTAATATTTGCTAGGCTATCCTGGTGTTTAAGGCATATTGCTGGTACTGAACATTGAGGCATATTATTACTGCATACATTTTGCAAAAATATTTTTACTCATTTTAAAAGACAATTAAGATATAGGGGAAAGGTTTGTTTATATATGTGTAAATTAAAGGCAGTATTTGTGGAGGCCTTATGAAGTCTTAATAAGAACTGTGTTTATTTGCATTGAAAGGTAAGAGACATGGTCTGAATGGCTCCTGGGAGTTACACTGGTGTAAATAGAGGATAGCACATCATCATGCAGATTCATTTTTATGTGAATTATTTCTAGTTCACATTTTACTGGTTAAATAATGTTTGTTCGTATGTTTTCTCAAAGTAGATTGATTGAGAATCTTGAGAAACCTGATATTTAGGCAGTCGGTTGTGAAATCTTTGAAGTAATTCAAGAAACATCTCACTTTCTGCACAGACTGCAAAAGTACAGTAGTTCTTGACCAGTCTGTGTGAGGAAGGTGAAATGATATAAAATACGTTGAACGAGTACAAGTATTCTTAAATTTACTTGGAAGTATGTACAGTTTAAGTCACTGTAGGTGGTCTCAGTAAAGCCATTTCAGATGCGGAACAGGGGTAGTGTTTTCATTCCCTTGTGTTATATGTACATTATCATGGTTCAAGTTAAACCATTTCCAAAATAATTGGAACATAAGGAAGTTGGTTACTAGCAAAGTTAATTCAACTCGCCTCCTGCTGTAAACCTTTTTCTCTCTAGAGAGGATACATTTTGGTTAAAAAAAAAAAAAAAAGTGAAGTAGAAGTGTGTTGTTGTATCATGTAATTAAGTAACTGACATCTTTTTATGATAATACATTTGGGTGGTCTGTGTTTGAAACACTTGATTTGTTAGGAAACATTATCACTTCCGCAAGTAATCTCTAAGTCCTAAATATTTTGAGAAAAAATTTGCATTGCAGTATTTCGTCAGTGAATTACTCACCAGCTAAACTCTAAACTGCTGTCACTTGGCATTGGAGAGGGCTTCCAGGTTTTTTTCTATCAGGAAAGACTTCTGTAAATTATAATATTGCTTGGCAGAGCAAAAAGAATAAATACTAGAAAACCGGGTGATTTAAGAGAAAATAAATGGAAAGACTTGAATCTCATTTTGCTTTTCCTTGGAAAAATAAGTCTCTGTAGTTTACAAAACAGAAAGTTTGAAATTGCCTTCAGCCACAATGTTTGTTTAGGTGTGGTGACCCTTTTGTATCTTTGTAGTTTCCTCTCAATCAGCACGATACTGATTGTCCCCACTGGACGCTGTGGAGATTTAGAGGCTTGCTTGCTGCATTGAACCTCAATGATTTTGAGGTTAGGCATGCTGCCACTGAGTCTAGCATCATTTTAACTGCCAGTAGTAATGAGCTGCTGAGTTTTTCAGATTAAAAGAAAAACAGCTTGAATATATTTAAATATTATGCTAATGTACATAAACACTAATGGATTGAATAACATTCCTGTAACCAAATCAATCTACCCAAAACCAATTTTTGTGGACTCAGCTGACTGTCAGGTTTCTAATTTTGTGCACAAATGTTTAAACTTTAGGTACCAGCAGGAAATAGCTAATGCACTCTATACTTCCTATAGTTTATAGTTGGTGAAGCATCAATATTAAAATGTTTCTGTGATGCAGTTCGTGAAAACAGTCTATGATGATTTTTACCAAGCCTGATTTGCAACACTATTGCTTTACTTTTCTAAATTCATAAACATCTGTAGAACCAATTTTAGCAAAGGAAATATACTCATGGAAACCCCCTTGGCCTTTTAAAAAAAAAATCTAAAAAAAAAAAAGAAGGCAAGAGAGAGAAACAAAAATAAAACCAGACTATATTATACTTATTTACTTAAAGATTTTTAATATTAACATTCTTCTCAGTTTATTTTCCATGTGGCTCCATTGCTATTGAGTTACAGGTTTTGTTATAAAACAAAAATGACGTGTAGAGTTGAAGTAATCTGATGCTTGAGTTATCAGGAAGTTTAGGACACTGTTAGATTTCCTTCCTTAGGACATTCAGGAGTCATTATGCTGTCATCCCCTTCTTCCAAACAAGAGCAAAGGTGGGATGTGAAACTAGACCCCTTTGCCTCCCTCTCTTTTACTCTGTGCGCACAGCCATAGCAGGAGCCAAGCTACGTGGCATGAGTAGTTAAATGCTGTGGCTGTGTCCTCAAAACGAGGATTTGGTCGCTTACACACAAGGCCTGAGCTCACACAGTAGGTACGACCTGACAAGAACGCTTAGAAAGCTGTGGAGTGATTATGCATTTTGTTCACAGGTGGGAACTCTGCTCAAGAGAGGAGTCTCTCTCGGGAAAGAGCAAAATCCTCTCCTGTCATGGCTCAGAGGCATGCTGATGCCTCCTGCGAATGCTCAAGTTTCTTCTGACTGTCTAGACAGTTTCCATTCAGTAACTCTGCTTTTGTTTCTTATGATGCTCTGTGTGTGTAATGACTGTGCTCATCTCTGACAAGAACGTTCTCTGTGGCTTGATTAAGTCAAAGTGATCAAAAACTGTAGAGGCAGGTTTTCCCTATAAGGTTTGTCTCGAGTCTGTAGTCATACGCCTTCAGCAAGTTGTTCATCATTCTTGAAGTTAGGAATAAAGGTTTTGATTTAAATAAGAAGATCAGAGAGTGCACAGCTCCTACCATTCGCAATAATTTTGCCTGTTCTGAGGGGAAAAAATGCCAGTGCTGGAAAATATATTATTTCTCAATCCAATAGAACTTCAGTGTGTTCACTGTGTGTAGAGACTGATTTATGATGACTATTTAAAAAAAAATAAAAATTAAAAACAAAACAAAAAAACCTAAACCCCCCAAGAAACCACAAACCCCCACAAAAAAACCAAGCACACCTCCAAAAAACCCCACACATATATGAATGACTCTTGGCAGATACCTCTGGAAGCTGATAATAAAGTAAATACCAGCAGTTCATGAATACACAATTCTGTATTGGAGAAAATGGAGAAATATTGATATCTTGTGAAACAAAGTTTTTACTTTAGCTACTGCAGACTCTTAACATCATTCTTCTAAAATCCTGGACTCATAGGACTCCTGATATGGATGCTGATGATGACTTCCTTTAGGAATGGTACTATTAATTTTCCTTTAAAAGTTAAATTTTTGACAACAGCAGATACATCTTTATAGCTTTATTTCCTAGTACCAGGAGGAGAAAGTGGGTTTGTTGTAGCAAAAATGACCCATCGTTCTTACTGTCTTCAGCTTGAAAATGTGATACAACAACCAAAACAAAAATGGAGCCAAGTCAGGTTTTGTGTGGAAGAGCCACAAACTGTTTCAGAAGTTACCCCACAAAACATTGATTACTGAATCACAGTGACATTTGCAGCAGTGTGAGTGCTCCTCTTTATTTTCTGAGCAAAGTAAAATGTGCTGGTGTAATCTACTGATGAAGACAGTTTACACTAACCTTTTCTTTGAGCTGAAATGTACTGGAGGTTGTGCAACAAACCACTTTATCTTGGTCAAGTATGTGTGGAGAATGACAGTAGAAACATCTGCAGCCTGGTAACTTTATATACTGCTACAGCTGTTAAGCAAAAAGATGTCTGATTCCCCTTGGATCCATTTATGTTTGAGACTTGAAAAACAAAGGCACTTGTGCCTACATCAGGTGCTGTGTAAGAGCTGGGATGTGCCACATTCAAGCATTGCAACCTTGCATCCTTCAGATGTTTTGTTAATCTTACTGTGATAACTTGGGTCTAGATAAAATAAAATCACTTGTATGAATATAGGATCCCTGGTCCTGATTTGGATCATTCATGGTAATTTTCTTTGTTTTTCATTCTAAAAGCAGTGTTGTTACTATTTTTAGTATGTTTGAATTCCTTCATATGTTTTAATCATAATTCATGTAATTACACGTGAAATACTCTAATTATATACTTTTTCCTTGCTGTGCACTAGAGTTTCCTGTGATGGTATAACAAAGGTGATTATTGAAACTTAATCAGTGTCCTCTTTGGGTCACTTACATCAGTACTGCATAGAAATATTTGTATTTGGATCAGATGATTTTCATGTTGCCACAGAAATGTCTAAATGCGAGTAGATGTGGAACAACACTGTGCCCTGTGTCTTTGAGCTGTGCGGGCAGTATTGTTTCCTAAGTGGACGGTGGCAGGGCTTTGTGACACTAAACTGGAGTAGTGGCCGCTTTGGTGACCTGAACATGTGAAGTAACGCATAGCAGAGACTTGCAACAATGCTACTTGGAGTTCGAGCTCTCATTTCCACGCAGCAGTTCTTTGGCTCTGTCTGAGTCGCTACAATCGCTCGAGCCAGGACAACAGCCCTCCAGTTGAGCTCTGCTCAGCTGGTGGATGCATGAGGGTGTCTGTTAGCGTCTCTGCAAACCCTCCATCTGTTGGGGAAAGGGGTTCACCGGTGACTAGAAATACATTGCAGCTGCAATGTCATGCTCTGCCTCCTTCTTAGGGCTTTTCAAAGTGACGTAGTGAACAGAGAGGAGGAAACTGGGCCTCTCATGTCCTTAGACCAGAATGGCTTCACGTCTATGAGCTCACTGGCACACCGCTCTGAAATTTGTCTGAGTCCTGCTCCTCCTTGCTTCACAGATAGACTGCTCTTAAGGCTTTGTCAGGTAGTTCAGTGGATGTTTGCCTTTGTTGTTCAAAAAATTGTGGAAAACTTGAGTTTTATTTGGGGGAAACACATTCCGATCAATTATAAAGTCCAACTGTGGACTAGTGCCTGGATACTGTTAAACACCATATATGAAACAGCACTGTACTGTCTCTCTTAAGGATTGTACGTATACCAAGGCATGCAGCAAAGGATTAAACAGACATGCAAGTAAATCTCTCCCATAAAAAAGATATTGTGTTATATTGTATATGACCTGTAGCCCAAGACACTTTTATGAACTGCTTATCCACTGCCATCCCAACCTTACTCCCCTGTCTGGTACCAGCACTCATTATAAATCATCAGCATTTCTCTCTTTCTCTTAATATCTTCCTGCTCTAGTTGCACTCTATTTTTTTATAATCCCTAAATAAATATTAAGAAAAAGAATTTTTTTAGTAGACTTTTTTTGTGCTGGGTTTTGCCTTTAGGTTATGCTTCATCCAAGTGATTACCCTGATTTTAAGGACAGTCAGGGTAAGAGAACTGCTGCAAGAACCATCTGTCTGGACTTAGTAAATGACCGAGAGGGTGTTTGTCTGGGTGATCTGCATTTAAATTGTATCATCTTATCCTCATTATCTTTTTGTGTGATTGTCTGGGGATTTTTCTGAAGGATTCCTTTAGCATAAATCACAATGTATGATTTCTGATACCTCATTTTTGTCTGTGTGGCTTAAACCAGAAATATATTAAATTTGGTCCTTAGAGTCCTCTTGGGTCATTCTTTTTTGTGCCTTTATGAATTAAATCCCTTTCTCCCTCTCCTCTGTTTTTTTCATCCCTGGATTATTTGTCCACTGGAAAGAGCTGATGTCTGAAACTTACAGGGGGTGTGTGTTCCCCAGGCTTTCAGAGTGTATTTGTGTTAACATATTAATGTGTTTTTTCTCATATAGTCTAATGATGGTGGCATTTTTAATCAGTTTTGAAGGGGCATTCTAAAACAGCCTGTGAAATTTGAAAAATACTCCAAAAGGAGCTGTCTGACTATGTCTGAGATACTCATTAACAAACATCCATAAATTCATAATTGCAGACTGGCTTCCTTGTTTACCATTTTTCTTTCATAACGACAATGAGACATGACAGCTAGTCCCAGGGGATTACTGCACTTCTCGCCTGGTTGATGTCACTCTGCCTTTAGACCTGCATCTTGCAGAGCAACCAAGGGACTCACTGATCTCCTGCAAATGTGCTACCTGTCACGTCTTTTTGTCTTAAAACAGACCCGTCTGATTACTGAAATGGAGAAATATTTGTGAACATCATAAAAAGACTGACTCCGCTTCTGCAACGTCCAAAATTGAGATACGGTTTAAATTAAGAACATGGGGAAAAATTTTCACTTTTAAAGATTTTGTTTGCATTCCTTTATTTTGTTGTTGGGGGGAAAAAACCAAACTGTGACTTTCAAATTGATTGAGGTCTTTCACTATAACAGAAGTCTTCTCATTACATGTTTGTTACTTGATTTCTACTCAAAATTTAAATTCTGCTGCTCAATTGGTAATTTTCAGGGTGAAGTGAAATCATAGTTCCAGACTTTCTCAAAATTAACGGGTTTGCTGTAAAATTTGGTCAGAATTTCATATCCTGGTAAATATATGACTTTTTTGGCCTCTATATTAAAATGCTTTTGTACATTTATTATGATTATTAAGTAAATGCTGTTCTTGCGTTATAAATTCTTTGGACTGATCTGGACATCCCCAGATACTTCTCAGTTGGCTGCGTGTTCTGGATTCTGGACTGAGTTTTAAACTGGTGTTTGGATCGGCTCAACTGTGCCGCTTAAACTCTTAATTGTCGTTTTTGGACTAAAAGAGCAAGCAGAATTTTTCCCCGAAGGTTTGGATGTGTTCATCATTCAGCCTTAAAACTGTTAAGCTTGCAAACAATTTGAACTTGATTACACTTCTGCAGAGTTGTGTCCTCCAGACAAAATTAATGGCAAAAACGCTTTTGAATTTTTCTGGGAACAGAATTGGGCTCTTACAGTCTTGTTCAATGTGCTTGCCTTTCTGAAATTGTCTTGGAATTGGTATTGCCGGTGTATTTGCAATGAGGCTTTGGCCTTTGGGCCACATGGCCATATAGTCCACTAGCATGGTTCTACCAGCGAAGAGCAGGTTTAGCCACCTACCCGTGAGGATCCCAGCTGTGCCTGGAGCCCCCCCTGCAGTGGTGCAGACCCTCTCTGGCAGCCCATCTCAGGGGCACAGCTGGAGGCTTCCCACACTAGAAGGGGAATCAACATTTCTTGTGTAGAAAGCTGGCTTCAGCTTGATTGGTGACTTGATGGACTCTCATTGCTTGCCTGACTCTGAAAGAATGTGCATCCTGCTCTGGCATACTGAGATTTGTCAAGTTTCTTGCTCTGAGAATCATGAAATTGTGTGTCCTTGCATATTAATCACTCCTCATGCATTTGACGTCGGTGCTGCTTGCTGTCTCAGCGTCACAGTCTCACTTGCTCCCACCTCCCATCAGGCTGGACGCTGTTGTTTGGGTGATGGTTTAATTTCCTTGTCAGCCACACTGGCATGTGAGGCTGTGATACTTGCGCAGCTGGGGAGGTGTGCGTGGCCCCCAGGGCCCTGTGTCTGGTCACCCTGCTGAGGCACAGTGTCCCACGCCAAGCCTCAAGCACTCATCGTGTCCCTCCCCACCTTGTGATCGGTTGGGTACACCAGACACTTCTCTCTTCACAAAGGTTTGTCTGTCACTGGTTCCTGTCAATCAAAGGCTGTTTGCAAATTCTGCACGATCCTTCCACAAGTACCTGGTATATTCCACCCCAACACACACACACACCCCACCCTCCCCCCAGCACTAAATGCTGGATTACTGAAATAGAACTAAAAATCCCCAAACCTTATCACTGGCAAGAAGCAGTAACTTGGACTATTTTCCAAATATTTACCTTTATTAATGATCCGAGGGCTGGAGCCCCTCTGCTGTGAGGACAGGCTGAGAGAGTTGGGCTTGTTCAGCCTGGAGAAGAGAAGGCTGCGGGGAGACCTGATTGCGGCCTTCCAGTACTTAAAGGGGGCCTGTAGGAAAGAGGGGGAGAATCTTTTCAGTAGGGACAGTGGTGATAGGACAAGGGGTAATGGTTTTAAACTGAAACAGGGTAGGTTTAGATTAGATGTAAGGAGAAAATTCTTTACAATGAGGGTGGTGAAGCACTGGAACGGGTTGCCCAGAGAAGTGGTGGATGCCCCATCCCTGGAAACATTCAAGACCAGGTTGGACGGGGCTCTGAGCAACCTGGTCTAGGTAGTGGTGTCCCTGCTCACTGCAGGGGGGTTGGACTAGATGACCGCTAGCGGTCCCTTCCAACCCAAAACATTCTATGATTCTATGATTACTAATTTAGTAATTAGTAAATAATTAGTATGACGATACACACTAGTCTTCCTGGTTTCATACCTCACAAATTTCAGCAATCACTTTTAAGGGAAGACAAGAACCTTTGTCTGGAAAAGTGACATTGTGAGCCCTTCCAGCCCCATCTTTAATTACATGAAGCTAGCTTCTAAGACAAGAAGGTGTAATTGCAGAAAGACGCAAAATATCTCCATAATTACCAGTTTCATAAAGTACTTGAAAATGTTGAGAGGGAGCATATTGCAAATCTCTAAAAATAAATAGTTTGTAAAGTCATAATCATTATAAAACAGATTTACTTGTGAAGACAGTATTACACATGTTAAGGGTAGTCTGTCACTTACAACGTGTAGTACATATGTGACTTGAAGATATAAGCCAGTAAGAGCTGTATTAGTGACAAATGTTATTTCTGTTCTGTCATTTTAATGGATGTAAAATTGTGAAAATTAGGAAGGAATTTATAATATTTTTTAATATTTAGTTTAATCCTGAAAGCATTTTTTGGAAAGAAAACCTAGTTTTTGAATACATTAGCCTACTTGTGTTTTGTGAAAACAAAGCAGAAGAATCCCCTTCATCAATAGGCAATCTCTCATTTTGACCACCCCACTGGTTCTTGTTTAACTTTTTCTTTCATTTTTTTTTCTGACTTTAGATTCTATTGCTGGCTATATTGGAAAACTACTAAAATACTATCATTTTCCAGATAATGTTCTTAGCTTCTTGGCATATGTTCCTTCTTTCAAACCCCTCAGGATAATCCACAGCTTCACAAAAACATGAGTCAAATACATTACAAATTTCCCTCAGAGAATCAACATCTTTTCCAGCTGTTTGGATAGTTTGTCTAAAACCTGACCAGACCTCTCATCTCCCAGTATTGTTTGGGGCTTTTATTTTTTTGACTTTGATTTGTTCAATGTTATAATTTCTAAACTGAGCCAATAATTTCAGTCTCTTTGGTTTTCTTTACAATACTTACACTGGACAATAAAATGATCTATTATCCAAAGAAGATTGCATTATTTTCAACTATTTCTATTCACTAGTGCAAAATTTCTTACCCATGTCAACAACCCCCCTTTTAAAATCCTCCCTAGGCAGTTTCATATATTATTTATGGATTAAAACATCTCCCAACCATATACCTAAATAGACTTCTACTTGTTTTGATTGGTTTCAGATAGGTGCACAGCAATTATGGGGGCCATATAAAGCTCTTGGTAGATGCTCTATTTTAAATATAGTTCTGGCAACAGAGTAAGTTGCCTTTTTTTAAAAAAAAAAAAAAAAAAAAAAGCGCATTTGTGATCATTCCAGTTAATTCTTTGTGTATTTTGTCTGGCAAGGTAGTATAAATCTAGTTGTAACAGCTTTAAAGATTGGCACGTTACCTAGTAAGCAGCCTAAGGTGGGAATTGGGCCTCAAAAGTTTTCCATCTCAATTAGCAAAAACAAGCTTATCCCCCAGCCTATCTGTGCAGGACCATTTATTTCTTCTAACCTTTAATAAACGTTCATTGACTATGGAGAAAGAAAATTATGTTAAGAGAATCCAGAGTTGGACCAGTTAATATCCATGAACAATACGATCTCCTTTTCATTTGTTGCCTGCAAGGGAAAGAAAGCGCAGGAGGTTATAACCATAGTAACACTATGTCCCAAATCTCACAATATATTAGATCATACTTTTAAAGTGCTCTATTAAATATGATAGCCAGCGATCAGGAAAGTGTCACTTGAGTTGCCCAGGTCTCTCTCAACAGAGGCGCTAACTGTGTGGTTTTGTGCTCGATGACGGACATTAGCTGCTGGTTCCTTCTGACGATGGGGATGGTGTTTGACATTGTTGGCCACAAAGTGCTCTGGCATTCAGCAAGCTGGGGGCCTGCTTCTAGCCGGTGCTGCTCCACTGGCCACTGGCAGCCCTGCTGAGGATCCCAGTCCTTATGCCTGGCCCAACTCTGAAGACCCTGAGCAGTCCTGCTGGTGCTGGGTCGCTGCGGGTACATGCTGATGGGCTTCAGCCTTTCCCTTCCCTCCTCCTCCTCCCTGTCTCTGGCTGCCAGCCACCTTCTCCTGCAGCTGGGCAGGGAGAGCTTGTCCAACACCCCCAGCTCCCTCTGCTCATCCTGCTTGCCTCCCTGCCCCAAACTTCCCCAGCACTGCCCCTCCTGCAAATTACCATCTGTGGCATAACCCGTGTGGTTGCTCGCCACCTCCATTCCATCTGTAGGCTTCAAAAAATTTTACAAAAATAATTTAAAAAGCATACTACTGATGTTGAAGCTAGCTCAGATCATTCTAACTGAACTAAGTAAGCAAACAATTACTCAAGCAGTTATGCCAGCAGATTGTGGGGAGAGGAAGCCTCGGGCGTGTGGGCGAAAGGAGCTGACACACGGCGATGACAGCCGGGTTAAGGCATCAGTTGTCTTCTCACAGAGTCCAGCTGCAGGCAGCACCAGCAGCGCAGTCACCGCCCCACGCATGGCACCAGGCTGCCTTCTGCAGCCCCCGGCCCCACAGCCTGCTCGCCAGCTGGGGGGCATGCTCTGTGCCGCGCGCTGTCGTGTTCAACTGCAGTTTGCCACGCTTGCAAGTTCAGCAGCTTCCAGTCTTTGACCATAGTCTTTCAGAGATGTTTAAAGAGTTGGCACCTGTGCACTCGCTTTAAAAACAAACCAACCAACCTCCAAAAAACAGTAACAAAAAGAACTTCTGCAGAAAAAAATCTGTCAAACTGTAATGAATCCTTTTCCTTGCCTCTATGTCCACACGTGATCACCCATGCTTGCTTTTGCGGCATCTATAGGTGACTGAGCAAAACTTGGGAGTGAGTTTGAGAACCACCGAGATGACTCTCTAAAGTGCCCATGTTCTCTGAGATGTCCTATATACCATATTTTAAATGTGCTGCACATTGAACTTTTGTCTGTATATAGTTCGAGTTGGAGACGTAAAAGAAAAGGTGTTTTGGGAGGTGTTTTGGGAGAGCTTTTTGCATTGCTAGGGACTCTGAGATGAGCGCAGTCAGCAGGCCTGAACACGATGAACCTTAATACCTCTCTTCTGCTAAAATGTTACATGCAGATACCCTCATGACGCTATTTGCACGTGTGTAGAATTATGTGTGGATCTGATATAGTGGGTGTGTATTTCTAAAATGTAATATATAATGGGTTTTGCATGCAGTGAAAATTTGAATCTCCTTGTCAATGTAGACACCCTAAATTATGCCAGTGACTACTCTGTGAATTTAGGAGATCTAATAAAATTTTATTTAGTGCTATTCATGTGGGGATTAAGGCTTAACTATTATTTATGGTATTCTTTAAAAATAGCCTTACCTTGGTGGTGTTTCAAAGAAATACAGAAATCCTTAGGGTCCAACATCCTGCCATGGGGAAATGATTTGGTTAAGCTGAAGAGGTCATGGTATTGAGCTATTTGTAAGAAAGCAAGCACTTGCTATTTGATCAGACTTTGAACTTGGAAAAAAATAGTGTTGAATGTTTTATAGAATAGGTATTCTCTGGCTCTTAGGGCTGTGAATGGCTATTTGATAAAGGCTTTAGCATTTGCAACTCTTTGGAAACTTTCTTGTTTTGTGAACCTAGCTGATTTACTGGGCCGTAAGTTAATATTAATCTTTCTTGTTATAAAGAGTGCATTTAGCTTCTGGCAGTATGTAGAAGTCATTATTGTCACATGTTTCTAATTTCTGAAAATTAATGTTTTTAAGATAAACATGGAAAGAAAAAACTCTGGACACTTCATTAACAGGAAGGTAGTTGAAGTTCTGCCATAAAAGCTTATGAAAAACTGTATAATACTATTTGGCCCCATATAATTTCCTGGGGAATTCAGATCCTTGAATAAGTAAAAGTAGTTTTATAATATTCTGTGACAGATAGAGCATGCTTGTTATGTAAACATAGTTACTGAAGATACTAGGTCAGATGCGTTTAATACTATAAATTTGTTTTACTGGAGTATAAAAGGAACTGAAGTCCATTTGAATACCTTCTAATACACCTAACATTTATGCCAAAAGTGCAGAATTTATCTGCATCTTTGACCTTTATTAAGCCCTTTTGTCTTGAGTATACGTTTCTGAGCAGTGTTTCAAGTTGCAAGCTGCTTGCTTTAGAAAATCAGCCCATAAACTTCTCTTAACATACAGCTGAATTGCATTTCCAGTGCAGAAGACTGGTAATGCTAGGTGTGCATTGATCAAGATACTAAACATTTGAGGTGGTATGTTTCTTGCGACGTCTTCAAAGAAACCTGCGTTCTCAAATGTTCACTGGGTGGTCCTCAGTTCTATGGAGTGTATGTGTGAAGCACATTCTGAAATAAATTATTTATATAATGGCATTTGCCGTGAGGAGCAGGAAAAAATGAAGCTAGGACCAGACAGTCAAACCTCCAGCAAAACTGTTGGTGTTACTCTAGCTCTTACTAATGAGTGATTGCCTCCCTTCCTGTTAGGAGGATGGTGATACTGTATAAGAATCAATATAGGTCTTTGTTCTCCCCTCCCCCTGCAACCTCTTCTGGTTATAACTACTAGAAAGTTCCTTATCTTTTTCTTCTGTATTTTGGAGTTTCTTACTGCTACAATAGCGTCTTCAGCTTGCCTATGTTTGTATGCACTCATCCTCTTGGCTAATGGCTATTATCTTTGCCCATAGTGTCTCACTGATTTTTAAGATGAAAAAGCAATAAATCTATGTTTCTATTACAAACTTCATTTGATTCTTATGAGCTAGAAAGAAATTGATTAAACCATAAACAATATTAAATATCTCTCAGGTTATTAATAATTAAAATCAGTGGCAATCTATTTTTTACCAGTCTTAACATAATACTTTCTCGCGTCAAGTATCTTGTTGATGAGACTTTTTAATAAGATTTATTGGGCAACTAGTGAACCTTGCCTAACCATGTCACTGTGTGCTCTAAGAATGATGTGTTTGTAGCTTCTGGATTAATTGTAGCTGTAAACATGATACTCACAGATGTCTTTTCAGTGTGGGCATCACACCTGCTGCATACTATTTCTTTTCCGTTGTGATTGCCATATTGCGATATGGTGGTCAAGAAACTTGGGTTGCGTTATTCTTGGATAGAGTTGAAAAGGTCTCCCAAATTATTATGTGGAAACAGTTCTTTGTTTAAAAAAAGAAAACAAAACAAAACAAAAAAAACAACCTTTTGTTGAAACTGAAATATGTTGTGGAAACCTGTCAATTTTAATGGTACAGCCATTGAAAAGCTCAGTTCTAGTGTTCTCTGCAGTAAGATAATATAGAAGATGAAACAAAGGTACTCAGGTAATAATTTAAGTTTTACATTTTTGAAACCTAAAGAACTAAACCTAGCAACTTTTTCAAACCAGTTGGGAATGGTAATTTTGTAGCCGAGAGTTTCACAGTCACAGTTTTTTAATTAACTGTTACAAAATTTTCAAATACTGGAACTAACTAAAAAAAAAAAAAAAAAAAAAAAAAGACGACATTCTAGCTTCTGACAGTACTACTGTGAGCTTTTTGATTTTCCTACTCTGGTACACTAAATAAGACATGATCATTATAGAGTAAAATATTCAGTGATAGATATAATTTTACTTTCCTCTCTGAACCCAAATGTCTCAGTGTGACTGAAGATTTAATTACGGGAAGTATGGTAATGATAATGAAGTTCTCAGGTTCTGTACAGAAGCTTATTGCAATCAGTTGATCAACTGAGAGCACAGAACTACCATTTATTGTTTAATTTATTTTCTTTGGGTTTGGGGGATTTTTTTGTAGTTGTTTTTGTTTGTTTTTCCCTCCTATCTGATCCTTTTATATTTAGTACAGAGAGGAGATGATGAGTTTCAGACAAGTTAATTTAAGAGAGTTGCGTTCTGGGGTACAAAAACAGTTATGAATTTCAGTGCTTCCTCTATTCCTGGTATTTAATTTTTTTTACTCCAGATTTCTTAATCCTTAAAACGGGCTTTTATTTTTGTCCCAAGAATGTGCTGAGAACTCTCATTATTAAAATATGCGATATTTCCTTCTTTATTACTGTCATGTCACAGGTGAGGTTTTGCTTTAAAATAAATGTCCTCTGAGGAATTGTTTCTGAACGTAGTTTCCTAAGAAAACAAAGCTCATGTGATGGTGCTTTCTGCATGTGTGTGCCTGCCTGTGTGCCCTACTAGCAGTAACTTCTGACTCTTGTCCAACTTCAACATCTCTGAATGCTCTCCTGAAAAACAAGTTTAACCCGTGCTACATACTGAAGAATCAGTGCTGGGCACAAATCTGTGTTTTAAACCAAGTTTTACACATTCAGCTGCTTACGGAACCTCTGTTGCTTATGTAATATATGGGTTTAATTTGCTTCTTTTCCAAATTCAGAAAGATTGTTCTTTTTAAACTAAAGACGTTGTCTTTCTCCAGGCTGGGTTGTTTTGATGGGAAGTTGTGAGTTGACAGATTTAGTTCTCATACAGGTGTGCAAGCTAGGAGATCTGGCCCTGTTTATATAGACTTTGTATGATCGTTAGTCCCAGTTTACGTATATGATGTGGCTTGAAAACGTGTACACTTGTCTGATGTTAGTGACCATAACACTGTCGTGGTTTAACCCCAAACAGTAACCGGACCACGCAGCCGCTCGCTCACCCCTCCTCTCCCCTGTGGGGTGAGGAGGAGAAATGGAGAGAGAGCGAGAGCTGGTTCTTTTGCTTTCAAAGAGATATTTTAGATTTTCTGTAGTTTATTTCAGGATGTGTTAGTTGATATCGTGAGCATGATTCTCTATTGTCTCCAGCGTGACTGACAACCCACTGACACTTCCACCCTTGCAAGCCCAGTTATCCACCCATAACTGCCTTCAACCGAAAGCTGAACAGAAGAGAGACACATTTCTCCTTTGAACTATGTTTACCTTCCCCTTTTCGGTTCA
>KL272857.1:30936-46197 GCA_000699545.1 Podiceps cristatus
GTTCAGCATATTCCCCACATCGATCCTGGGGAAGCTAAAGAAGTTCTGCCACTCTCTGCTTATCCTACATAATTGTTACTTACCAGTTTTGTCTCTTTTTACTAATGGCTCTACCCCAGACAGCCCGATCTTCCTCTTCGATGGGGGTAATATTTCCCGTGTGCCCCTGCCTTCCCCGGGGGTCTCTGCGGCAGCAGCCAGGCAGGCTGCGATGTGCCCCCACTCCCGCACTCCTCCTTCTAACCTGTATTTTGTTGCCCGTCTTTGCCACAGACAATAGACTTTCCTTAAAAAGGAAGCGCTGGTATCATTATGTGATGCTATTTTAATCTGTTACCTAAAATATAAATGAGCGATCGTTTGAAGTTAGGTTTTTAACTTAACCAAAAATAAAATGTCTGTCTTTTAAAACCAAAGAATATTTCTTTAATTAAGAATATATAGCTTTATACTTGTCTACACTGTCAGTGAAAAATAGGAGTAGGACTTTCAGATTGCATTTAGGACTGTCCTGAAACATTTATTCACTAAATTATCAAATAGTAAGTGTTCAATCATTTATTCTGATTTCTTAAGTTGAAATAGCATAGACTGGTAACTAGTATTATCTGTGAGGAGAGTTTAGGAAACATTTTTTTCTTATTACTCACATCTGCAGTACAGCAAAGGGCTTATCAGATCCTGGTGTCCCCAGGCACACCGTCTTTGTTTCTGCTTGTTTCATTTGTAATCACCTGACACAAATAGTTCCGCAACTTTTTGAGTTATCAGTCACTTTCATAAGGAAATAGATAAAGGCTTTCTAATAAATTTATAGCATTTGACTCTAACTTTGAGCATGTGTTTCCAACATACTGTTGTTCAGCTTGCTCTTTTAAACTTGTGCTCCTTTCAGGCCAGGCTCTGAATCCAGGCTGTACTTAGCACCTTGATCTCAGGCTTGTTCTGTTTGGTTTGGTTTCATTAGTTTTCCACCACAGCTAAAACACCAATGTTTTGTCTAGTAGGAAAAGTACTATGAGCTTCTTCATGGAAAAGTATGTCTTATTTTGTTTATGTAGATAGGGTTTATGGATTATTTCCTCCTTTGTCTACCATCTGTTGTTGACTCCTATTCTTTCTGGAGGTTCTTCCCACCAACCCTCCAAAGTATTTCCTTTTTTAGCAAATATGTTGTGCAGCTCTTTTTTTGTATGACTCTGAAGAATCCAGTCTGTTGTTCAGTGTATTTGCCACCTGGATAAAAAATGTTTGAGTAACAATGACAGTAGTTTTAAAAAATAAGTATATTACAATAAACACCTGACCAATACATTCTGAGTGCCTAATATCTTCTGCTGAAACTGAAAGTAGTTTTTCTTTTCCAAGAATCAAAATAAGATGTCCATGGAAGAAGGTGGGAGTGTTATGTATTCATTAATGAAAAGCAAGTTGTTAATCCCTGAAGTAATTTCTGAGTTACGCAGAACTAAATGTAAATTAAGGTCTTAGCACATCTAGGTTTGCTTATTTAACTTAGAACATGAGCTACATATTTTGAAAACAGATGTATAAATTAAAAGAAGTAAGTGGTCTGTCTGGCAGGAAATCATTTGAGAACTATTATTTCCCTCCTTTTTGCATTCTGTCATTTAAGTAGGTAGATTTTTAGGTGGCATAGTATTAAGCATAGGTTGACGTAAGTATTTCACACTGTTGCAAACAAAATATGTAAATTTGAGAAGAAATCTGTAGTTACAAAAACTGAGCTGATCATTTCAATGCCAATTAATTCATTCCAATTCATTGCATTAAAACACAAAACCCAAAAGTTGTTTTTGATGAACATCTTCACATATTGATAGCTCTGACATAAATTTAACTCAGACATCAGGAGCAGAATGTATATTAAGCCTTCCTCCCTATTATATTAAATGTGCTTTTTTAATTCTTATGTCTGGGATATCTTCTTTTTGTCATAGCTGTATCCTTTACAGTAGTGTTAGTAAAATAGTATTGATTTGGATGAGGATTAGGTCTGGATATTGGGAGAAATGCTTTACAAGCTTCATGTGACATTGTATTTCAACAGCACAGAGGTTGAACATGGCTTCAGTTATGTTAGCACTGGTGAGCGGTCACATTGCTGGTGAAAGAAGCATAATTATCAGAGCAATATGTTTTAAATTGGGATGGTGAAGTATTTTTTATCAAATTACAATAAACTAACAAAAAGGAGGATTGTTTTGTGAAATGGCAGTGTTATCTTCTAATACTTGTGGCAAAACATCTGACAACTAAAACCATATTGGTGTGTCGGCTGTCTTTACTAGAAGAGAGTGGGTTTCTCTGTGAAGCTTTAATTCATCTAAATTATAACTGTGATGACAAAGTGCTTTGTTTGAGTGCTTTTAGGTCAGTATGTGGCCTTATAAACTGGAAGGATGCAGAAAGCATTGTGCTCAAGTAACTGAGACTCAAGCAGTCAAATTGACATGAAAATTTCAAATATTGGTCAAAAGTCAGAGCAGGCCTTAGCTACTATCAAAGTACAAAGCTGAACTCAGGGGTCTGGTGTTTGTGCAGTGGTTAATGGGCACCTGCAAATCCCTCTTTGGGGAGTGAGCTGGTGGGCAAGTGATTGATGGGTTGGTTGTTCCTGGGGGTGAGTACCAGTTCCAGCGTGCCAAAGCAGGGGCTTATGCAGCCACAGTCACCAAATACTGCTGAAGTTAACCAGAGGCATATAAATAAATGCACTAAGGATCAACCCAGAATTAATAAAGAAGAGCAGTGTCAAAGGATACATGGAATCTGAATAGGAGTGTAATATTGCACACCCGATATTTTTAAGCTATGCTATGACTATTTGAGTATTCAGGTATTTCAAAATAACAGTCCAGAGAGCCCTACCACTCTTAACAGATGAGCATAGACCACATTTTATGACAAACATTTCATTTGTTGGCACATTAACTTGCTACGTTGCAATCACTAAAGACTGTTTGATGGAACTTTATATTTTTTAGAAAAAGGAAGGTATGTAAACATGAAGAGCCAATCTAAGCCAGCTACTAGTTGGTTTACATCCCCTGAGACCTTCCTATGAACTCCATGTGGCAGGAACTTCTGCTGAAGCAGTGCATGAGCAAAATCTCAAGTTACTGCTTTTTGGATCCTCTGTTGAGTGACTGACAGGAAAAGGCAAACAATGCCAAAAAGAGAAAAGTAAAAAAAAAAAACAAAACAAAAACAAAAAAACCAAATACATGGAGTACCATTTTCTTTGTCCATGTGTCTTCAATCAGGTTTAGACAAGCTTAAACATTATTTACTTCCCCTTAAATTCACTATTTTAGTGAGGCAGGCAGAGGCAAGCAGAATTACTGAGTTGGAGGACTCTTAAAATGTCTTTGATGCAAGATACCTTCTACTTACCAAAAGAGTTTAATTTAAACAAATTAATTCCTTTCACATAATAGAAAAATTAAGCAATGATTTAAAAAAGCAGGACCTTCCTGCTCTCCCTACCCTCAGAAAATCTTTAGACAGTTCAGGCAAGTGAAATCAGTGGTGATTGTCCAAAAGTCAAGACCGGGCAGGTGCTGTGCATGGCTGTTTTATTCACTTTTCCTGTGAAAACTAGGGCAATTCACTTAAAGCAACAAAAGAATTTGCATTGATTCTTTCAGACAGCTGCTGCAGAAGATGTATTGGAGAAAAGTGTAGAAATCAGAGGTGTCAGAGAAGATTGTAAGCATCTGACCATGCCTCAGAGGTAGTGAAAATACTGAGATGGCAGAGATGTGGCACAAAGAGACCTGGAAGAAAAGAATAATTTTCTTCTGAACAGTTCTCTTTATGTAAGGAGGTGAAAAAAAACACTCGGTGCGTTTCCACTTATTTTTGCAAACCAACTTGTTACTGTGCTAGTGGACTAGAAGTCACACCCAAACACGAGATAGGACTTATACAAACAGCTGCTCTTTATCAAAGTGATGCTGATCATCCAGTTATCCTAAAGCGTCTGTTAGAGCTGTAAAATCTTACAAGTTTTCCCCAAACCCTCCCATTAACTCTTATCTCTCATGATAACAAGAAGAACTTGATATTTTGTCACTTGTCAAAAATAAATCCAATTAATCACAAAAGGCTTTCAGAAGGAACACCTTCATATTTATTGTTTAATATTTTATCAGCCTCCATGGTTTGTCCTGGTGGGAGCTACTAAGTAGTGTATATCGTAAGTACAAGGATTTTACAGTTTGTGTGATCACCAGTGTTAGGTGAAGGTTTGTGCTGTGGGGGAACTGCCTCTGTCATTAGGTTTATGTGGGGGTCTGTTCTCATCCTATAGTTTCTTTTAGTCACAAAGTAACATAAAGGTCAAATAGCACAACTGAAATTTCCTGGCGGACTTCTTACTGCTACTTCTGGCAATTTAGAGATCTGGGCCTGCAACAGGCAAGATTTTGTGCCTGAAGCTGACTGCCTTAGGAAACCTTAATGTTTCTCCAGATCAGGATGCTGCTTTGGTTCCTTTAAAAGTATATCCAAATCTGACATACTAGTCTTATTGTTTTGCTTGATTACATTCATGATTTGGCTGGAAAGAACTTAAATTTAGTACACAATCCAATATATATAATCATCAAATAAATTGCATTACATAATTTTATTACATATTATGATATTTGGAGGTGAAATATTTTGCAATTACAGCTCCTTCTGTTAAAGAATAATATGGCTTCTGATATTGCATAAGTTTTGCAGTTCAACCATATAAACCACAGCTGTATTAAATGAACAGAGCACTTCCACTTAACACTTTTTATGCAAGTTAGGCTGTTGTTTTTGTAAGGCATTATGATATGTAAAGAGGCGTCTGCTCCACTATTTTGCCTTAATGCTTAATTTCTTTGCTTTTATAGGCTTAAACCAGACCCTTTATATTGCTTTAATGTAGTTTTTGCATGTATTATAAATACACCCACATATGCATCAGTTCAACATTCCAGCAAGGCAGCTGATTTTAAAAAAATGTTGTTAAACAAGTTGAAACTGGTTGGCACATATCTGAAGAAAGGAATCAAATAAAACTGGCAACTAAAGAGAAAGGGAAGTTGATATTGGCACTTCATCACAGAGGTCTCTAGGTAAAACATATGCAAAAGCCCTTAAAATGTAGTTCTACTTTGAAAAGTGACTATGTAAAAATGTCACCTTACTCAACAGATCTATTACTTGTATGTACTCAGCATTGCATCTGCTTGCCCTCGTAATAAAATACATATTTTTTTCTTCAGTTGCTTTTCATGTTAACTCTAGAGTATCAACACAAACCTGGCTTTCATTTTGGCATTTGTGCTACCAAAGGTCAGTCACTTGACACAGTTTGCAAAGGATCTTAGGTACAAGTTCTCTGATGGATGGACAGCAAGAAGAGCTGTCAAATTCCAGCCTGAGTTTGAATTACTGGTACCTTAAACTTTATGTCTTCTCTTTTATCTTTTTGAATTTAAACTATCCCAGTTCTTTTGATAGTAGCTCTCAGATGGAGGTTTTCGCTTCAGTGGGCTAGTATTTCATCGCAGAGCATAGAAAATGAATTCTTGGAATTTAAGCCCATAATTGCAAATGGAGTCAGTCTGATCTAAAGAGCATGGTATAGGAAGAAGGAGCCACTCAGCTATATCTAGGATTACTTTCTACATCAGGAAAATACTTTCAGGTACAACTGGTACAAGTATTGCTTGTATTACATAATTACTGGGGGGTTTTTAAGGTTTATTAATGTAGTGTTGAAAGTAAGTTTTCAGTCTTTTTCTTTTGCCTTAAGTGTAAAGTTGCACAGAGTAGTTTTTTGTTAATAATTATGATTTTGCAGGATTCATATTGTCAAGGTAAGTTGTTTTTTTTTTTTTTTTCTGTTCTCTTATCATGACAGACACTTCATTAGGCATGCTGAAAATATAATTATGCTTGATCACCTACTTCTTTCACCCCTGAACTGATCTTGCCGTAGTGCAGATATTCATTTGTCTATCTACTTAACTTGTTTGTATGCTTACCCTTGCTACATGTAAAGCAGCACTGAAGGATGCAAATAAATTCGAGGTATCTAAGTGTTAGTCAGCACTCTTAAAATCTAATTATCAGTGTTATTGGTAAATATGATCACCTGTCCTCCAGCCAACCCGTGTTTCTTTTGCAACTCTTATTTCTTTTATCTGTCCTTGTATGGTAGTGCTTCCCTTTTAAACTATATGAAAGAAGACAAAAACATGTCCAGAACTGACAGATGCATGAAGAATTTCAAGCTAGACAACAGGCAAAAGTGTTATTACAGCACTTTGAAAAGCTCTAAGGTTAAAACTTGAGGTTAAAATACTTCATGAGTATCAATATTGCTGTTTTCAATCCTGATTAGGAAACGGGATGTTCCAAGAATATTATGTTGCTTGATATGAATATAAAAGGCGATGATAGCTGAATTAGGGGCTTTTGTTTGGGGTATTTTTTCACAAAGAAAATTTTCTGTGACACATTGTCTGGTGCAGTGCAAACACTTAGGTGTTGTGGTGCATAAAGACCTGTATCCAACAGGTCGAAGGATGTTCTCCTCCTCCTCTGCCCTGCCCTTGTGAGGCTCCATCAGGAGTCCTGTGTCCAGTTCTGGGCTCCCCAATTCAAGAGATACAGGGAGCTACTGGAGAGTTTTCAACGGAGGGCTAGCAAGGTGATGAGGGGACTGGAACATCTCTCTTAGGAGGACAGGCTGAGGGACCTGGGCCTGTTTAGCCTGGAGAAGAGACGACTGAGAGGGGATCTCATCAATGCTTACAAATATCTCAGGGGCGGGTGTCAAGAGGATGAGGCCAAACTCTTTTCAGTGGTGCCCAGTGACAGGACAAGGGGCAACGGGCACAAGCAGGAACACGGGAAGTTCCATATAAACATGAGAAAGAACTCCTTTGCTGTGAGGGTGCCGGAGCCCTGGCACAGGCTGCCCAGAGAGGTGTGGGGTCTCCTTCTCTGGAGTTATTCAAACCCGCCTGGGCACGTCCCAGTGCCACCTGCTCTGGCTGACCCTGCTCTAGCAGGGGGCTGGGCTAGATGGTCTCCAGAGGTCCTTTCCAACCCCTACCATTCTATGTCACAGGTCCTGATGGAATCACAAAAGGGTTCAAAATTGCCTGGAGAGTTTTAGAAAGGCTTAAGAATTTATTATGTGATATTCTAAAAAAGGTAAAACTTGAATCAGGATTACTGTCTCTTGGCGTTGTAAATCTGTAAGCTGGGGTTGTGTGACACATACTGTTCTTCACATCTTTCTGGTTTTAGTGTTATGACCCTGGAAGCATACCTAGTATTTGGCTTCTGGGGTGAGCGTATGATCAGAACAGCTAAAAAGCTGTGAGGGTCCACCAAGCTTGGGAAATGTGGCAGTGAAGCAATTGTATGTGCAGCAGAGGACATTGGCCTTAGCACCTTTCCTTTTCTAGTTTTAGGTGATGCTCGTGGTCAGCAGTTCACTGCTGATCAAAGCCATCATTTCAGCTAATGGAAGGAGCCACCTACATGCAGAACACTTTTCTCAGATACGCCTTTTGTACCGGACTGCTTTCCTTACAGCTCTAGGAAGGTTTTCTAGTTGGTGGGCATGCGTGAAAGAGGCCTCTACCATGCTCGTCTCCCTCTTTTCTACTCTTGTGATAGAATACTAGTGTGAAACTAAACAACTCTTTTTTTATGGGTCAGGCAAAGTACATTGGCATAAAGGTACAGGTTATTCGTATACACAGCCCGTACTTTAAATGTGTTTTCTTACCTGGCTTTCTGTTTGTATGATGTAGAGAATACACCAGGGAATTCATGACAGTCATGACTTTTTTTTTTTTTTCTTTCAAACAAAACCCTAAATCTGGTCAAAATTTTCTAATCTGGTGCTTGTTACCGTGGCAACCTAAAATAGTGTTTTGTGTGTGTTTGTACTATAAGCTGACTTAAGATGCTAGCGTTAGTGAAAGTATGTTAAATTACTTTGCTCCCTGCAGTTTCTCTTCCAGCCTAACACTTACTTTTGGATAGTATCTGATTGTACCTCTGAGAAACAGGAGTGTTGCACATATGCTTCACCTACAGTTTTTTGAATCCTCAGTGAATGGGGTCCATGAGTTACCAGTTACGAGTCATTGTAGCGATTACACAAAATGCCGCCTGAAATGCCTCATGTGTGTTATGCATATTGTCAAATAAGGTGATCTAATGATCTCTCTGAACCTTAAATCTGTGGACTGCAGTCTTAGTCAGCTTGTCAACACTTTGTTTTTTTTACGTATTCAATTCAGTAACATCGAAAGTCTGACGTTGTATTTTAATACACTGGACTTTCATTGGTCTCACAGAGAAAATGTCACACACAGTTTTTGGGGGATTTTTTTTTCATCATAATGTGGGATCTGTCATGGCTATGCCAAAAATCTGTTGATGCAATTTCTGTTGCCAGTGCTTTGAATCAGGGAGGGGGAATAACTCAAAATAAAAACATATGTCATAGAATTTAGGATTTAGATCTAAATGCCAGCTTCCCATGATGGCTATAGGCATTATCTGTCTGTGGAAAAATTCTACACCCACCACCTTGAGTTACTGTGATGTGCATATTTTTCAGTCAAGATACAGTTTTAGCAGATAAAGGGTTATTCTCTACTTTTCATGTCCACCTCAGAGCCATAGAAAGAGACTTGGCAAAACAGTGCCATCACTGGCGAGTGATGATTAAGTTCTTTCTGTTCATAATAAATGCATCATACTGTTTTTCTAGCTACTTTCAGCTCTTCAAAAACAACAAAAACTGATAGCAATTATCTTGAGCTGCACTAAAATAATTGTACTAATAATTACTGAAGATCATGTTCTTCCAATCTGATACTTGCAAACTGTTTTCTGGTTTATACTGTTGCTTTACATAGAAATTGGCTTCAGCAGAAAGAGAAAAGAGTATTGTGTTGGCTTAAGTAAAGCCTAAAAAGGTCTAAAGTAATTGCCAGGTTGTTAAACTGGAAAATACCCATTGAATATTAAAAAAACCCAAAACAAAACAAAACAAATTAAAAAAAAAAAAAAAACAAAAAACCAAAACATATAGGTATGTACTGCTCTACAGCTCCTGAGATTCTGAACTATTTGTCTTTTCTATTAGTGCTGGACTTGGTGGTGTAATTTCTTGCTCTTTGTGATTTACTTCTGTCCATTCTATTCAACACTATAATCAGGAGTAGTTAGTTACCATTAAGGACTGACTCAAAAAGTGACTGGACAAAGTCAGCTGTCCATGTAGATTTGATCCATATTTCCATATGGTAGAGAGCCCGGATGATGTACTTACTAGTATACTAGGCACTTTTCCCCAGGCATGGGGGTGTCTTAAAAATATATATGAAAATTATCTAAACTAAATAAAGCTTTGAATCTTGAAAAGCAGCCACTGGGAGTCAGCCCCTAATTCAAAGTGTGGTCATAATATTCAGTGTAATATACAAGGACTTGTATGTCAGCAATGTTTTATGTCCTGAAACTGCTTTTGATTTGATATTACAGGCAGGCAAGCTCTTTCAGTATGTGACCACTCTTGTGTATGCTAACTTTAGTTTCTGCAGCTTCCTTCACTCTGTTCCCAGTTGATTCCCTTGAAACCTTGGGAAATTTGTATCTCGTCGCCGACCATGTTCTTAAAATGCAGGTCTCCTTTCTCCATCCTTGCTTAAGTGCCTTAAGAGGACTGCAGACTACAGATCTTACATTTTGTACTTCTTGCTCACTTAAGTAATCTCCAGATAAGTCTATCTCACCACTTTTTCTTTTTTTCCCCCTAGAATTCAGCAACAAATTTTATATTTGTCAAATGGCGTAATGTTTAGACATGAATTAGGAGTACTAATACAGTTTCACTTTGAGACTTCAGCTTTAAAAGCCCTACTCTTCCTTTGCAAGAGACTGTTCTTGGGAAGGACTGTGCTGTTACAGATATATTTAATAAGCACATCAAATACCATGAACAGAATCACTATTGAATATAGGCTTTTTTTTTTTTTTTAAATATGATACAGTGGTATATCTTCTTTCTCACAGTGTTTTAATTTAAATGATAATTCATTATAGTCTGAGATAAATATTGTGGCTGACTGCTACTTTCACTTCTATTTCAGTATTCCTAATTATCACAAATCTGTAGTGAATTTTGTAGCCTGTATTTTATTGACTACTTTACCAATACTGCCATGGTGAGACTTTGAACTTTTTCCCAAGTTTTCTTCTCAACGGATTCTTTACAGTTCAGATACCTTTTCATTTTTCTAAAATCTGAACAAGCGTGATGTTTTTATACAAAGGTAGAGACTTAGATTTTTGGATGCCACTACTTTGTCCCTTGTCATCTTTGTGTCAGTTGGAAGGGTTTTGCTTTCTTAATTACTATCATTTTTCTTTTTTTTATTTACTTTATTTTTTTAACTGATTAAACCTAAAGACTGACAGTCTGAAAGTAAGTGATAAACTTCTAGAAATTTTTCTACAGATGCTAAGATGTTAGTCATGATCAAGTATTAATTATCTAGGTTTTCTTATGCATTTTAGTTTATCCTGTTCAGAACTGTGCTTAGATTTACACCTTTGTCTTCATTATGGGGGCCAGGATGTTTGCAGTCACTATTTCTTTTAAAAATAGTCTCTCCACCCTGTTCACCTCACTAGAATAATTTATCTCTGGATACAATATTGGACTAAGGTTGAACTTTTTTCTTTTTTTTTCCTGAACAGACATAAGACATGTCTTGTTAGTTTTATTTACTGGTAGTGTCTGAATTTTTTAGCTGAAAAAATTAGTCAGGAGAACATGTAGAGTGTAAAGAGGAAATAACTCTCTGCAGAGGCCCAAGAAAGAAGAAAGAGATGACTAAAACTGAAGGGGGGAGGATTGCACAATTAACATGTGGCAAGCTTTTACTTTTAAGTAAGTAGAAATAACAATGTCATGAAAGTGAGTAATCCCTTTACAGGCTGTCCAAAAGATGTTGACAATATATGGAGATAACAGAAGAGTGGGAAGGATCAAATAGAAAGAATAATCTGGAAGAAAATATGATGGGCTTTCTGGGACATGTAAAGATAGATTTTAAATCTGGCAAATATAATTGGGAAGTATGAAAATGTAGATAAAACAGAAGTCCTAACTTGTGGGGAGTTGAGGGAAAAGGGATGTAAAGAGATCTGGCAGATATCATCAAAAGGAAGAAAACAAGCAGAAGGAGAACTTATTAAAAACTCAATTGAGGTTTTACTACTTAATAATGGAAGGAGAGACATAGAGAAGTGTGTCTGGCTTCATGGATATACAAATCCAAGAAAATAAGCTTTCAAATTATTAAACAATATAGATAAGCAGACAAAAAAGTTGGAAACAAGAAGGGAGATGAGCAATCTGCAGATGCTACATTAAAAATGAAAAGATGAGAAAAACCCTGGAAGGAAATGTTCCTTAAGGTACAGACTTCTAATGCACTTGAGGTTTACAGTTGACCTGAGGATTGTCTGGGGCCTTTCCATAGTTAAAGTGCGTACACTGTTACTTCCCTCTGTGGATTCTTCAACTTCTAATGAGGTTTTGATCTGGGCTGCATTCTTTTAGAGAGTAGGTCCATTAATGGGATTACAGTCCTCTGCACACTTGTTCATTTTTGTGAAACTTGGAGGTTTAATATATTGGAGGCACCTCTCCTCTGCCAAATTACTAGGGGGATAGTCAGACAGATGAAGTCACTTAGTGCATCAAGTGTCTTGACTGCTGGAAAGAGAGAGAAAGGGAGACATCTAATTTGCCTTAGATCCTTATCACAGAACCTTTTTTAAGTGTTCATGTACTGGCATTTCAAAGTAACTATTGGTTGAAGTAAATTGTGAAATGAACCTGTGAGAATGTTGGCTCATACAGCCCGAGCCACAGGTACACAGCCCGAGTATATCTTCTATGTTGGAAAGTAGAAAAATGCATGAAAGTATTTAGGAGCTATGATAAGTTGTGGTGTGGTTGAGAAAATAGAAATCTGTGACTGTGAGTGTTACAAAATCACCAAGTTCTTAGGCATCTAGGTTAAATGAATATTTACTTAAGTGCTACAAAGGTCTGACTCTAGAAAATAATCTTAACACGTTGTAAAATTTCCAGCAGAGATTGTGCATGGGAAAGTTTAGATGAAACACACAGAAAATTTCTACTGTTATACCATGGGGTCATGCACCCATAATAAAGAAGAAATATGATGCAGGAGAGGAAAAGAGAAAGAAAGATGGAGATATTTCATTATACTAGAACAAATGTACACAATAATGTAATTAATATCATGGAAGGACATAAAATACACCTTGTAAGTGAATAAAAGAACAGAATGGTGGAAGATCCACACCAAGAAAAATTTAATTGTTGGCAAAACAGATGTATATTTATGGTAAATACATTGGTAGTCAGATAATTCTTGGACAGAATAAAAGGTAGGCAATTAAAACAAGTAGAACTGGAAGTACTTTACAAAGACAAACTAGAAAGCAGCGTGAATAACTGCTCACGTAAATCTCCAGGAGCAAAAATTGGGGCAGTGTACTTTGAGCTAGTGCAGGATTGCATTCTTAGTTCAGTGGTCTAGACAGCTGGAGGCCATTCTAGACTTCAGCCAATTAAACAAATTAAGTATGAGACATAGGATGCAAAGATTAAAGTTAATTATGAAAAGAAATGGATGAAGCAGATTGTATAGACAGAATTTCTTCATTGCGTCTCATCCGTTGAGCCTTATAATGTGGTCGTTACTTCCAGCAAGCCATTCTGTGGTTATTTTGCTTAAATGGCACATCTAGTTTGATCTGCCATCTGAAAGATAACAGGCAGCCCGTCTCAAGTGTCTGGAAAGCAGCTACTGCATTGAAGGTGTGAAGCAGATGCGTGAATATTAGTTAGCAGTGTGCAGAGTAGAAGCCAACCTTGAACAGCAAGTTTGTGTATTATTCTACAAAAGCACAGGTTTGTTTTCCTTCAGAGGAACTCTCTGAGAAAATCTGCAAGGTACCTTTTCAGCAATTTTGCTAATGACATAGGTGAGGCATCTATTGCAGAAGCTGAGAGCGCAAATTAACTTCTGCCTCTAACTAGCACAAGAATACTGAGATAAGAGTAACTTTAAAAGAAGTAAGGGGTTACAAAATAATATTCCAAAGCAATCCCTCTAAATATTCGAGAACCTCACATACTAGCTTTCTTGATCAGACATGGCAGTGTCTTAAGATCTGATTCTATCATACAGTACTTTGTATATAGAGTTTTGTAAAGGGTACCTTCATTTTTCCCATGATTATTTGCCACAGCAATGACTTTTTTTTGTAAGTCTGAACAGTCTATTTTAATTGAAAGTTTAATTTAAAATCTAATGTGGGATGTCATTTAAATGAAATACAACAGTTAATGTTAGATGAAGGTGATTTTAAAGGGTACGAATCTAACTGGATATAATTCAAACATTTTAAAAAGAACAAGTTAATTAGGAACAACCAACATGAATTTGTGAGAAGGCCAGCCTGCTTAGGATGTTGAGATGGCAAACAAAGAAAATTGAGTAGATGTTTACTTTGACTTCCAAAAAGAATGTTAGAATTTAATCACATCCAATACCATTGGCTAAGGTAAGAAATCTTGTTGCCAATGTAATATGGTTTGTTAAATAGAAAACTGGCTTACAGTGTTAAGCAAACCATAGCAATAGAATATAACAATTATTTTAATAGTCAGAAATTACTAGTGCTTACTATAGGGAATGATTCTGGGTCATCTAACATAAACATACAAAAGTTTCCATTATTGCATCACTGTGATTATGAATTCAGGAAATGAAAACGGTATGATTTATACAGTAAAGTTACTTGGCTGTGCCGTACTTCATCTGTTTGTTACAGCATTCGAACAGACTTCTAGTAATGTTGATTCAGTGGACAAAGCTGATTTCAGATGTTCCTTTCCTGCAAAACATTCCCCCAGGGAGTTTGAAGAAGTTCTTTTTTCTCAAGGGAACTCTCCTGGCATCAAAATCCAACAGGAATAGAGAGTTACAGGCTTGTTGCTGTCATAATCCTAACAACATAAGCTTTTTTCTTTTAAGATGGTCTGAGCAGTCTGTCACTGTATTTTGGAGGACTGGTGGATGCACAAAAGTAAGTTGGCTGGCAGAAGCTTAGTCAAAAGAAAAGAAAAAATAATGGTTCTAGTTTAAGGAAAACTACCAGAAAATTTGGTGAAGTATTCATGAGCTATGAATCTTGCTAGATTCCTAGCTGTTGGCAATGATCAAGTAGCATCAATGGCCAAAAAACATTTTTCCATCTGTATTTTTGTAGGAGACTGAGAGTAGAGCACGGTTTAGTGCAGACTTCCTTTGTCTACTTGTGATTAGATATTTGCAACATGCATTGTATTGAACTGTATTTTAACGCACCTTCCTATCTCAAAGATGGTAAGGGACATGGTAGCCTGCTGATTTAAGTGGCTCTATCTCCAACAACTCTTTTCATTTAGTACAACGGGTGAGTTTTTCTTGTCATTGCATGACTCTGGAAACTGTGGTGTGAAGAAAAAAAAATCAACAAATATCTTGAGACTCACAATAAAATCATAACTTAGTAATGCTGTTGGTGTTCTTGGAGTGGCATGTAAAATATTGACTTTGGCCTGTGGAACACCTGAAGGCTTGGAACATGTGTAGGCAGTTACTCTAGCAGTGAGCAACAGAGGAGCTTGAACAAAAGGTCTCCATTTAAAGGAGAGCAGCTACTGGCAATCATAGAATCACAGAATGCTTTGGGTTGGAAGGGACCTCTAAAGCCCATCTAGCCCAACCCCCTGCAAGTGAGCAGGGACATCTGCAACTGGATCAGGTTGCTCAGAGCCCCATCCAGCCTGACCTGGAATGTTTCCAGGGATGGAGCTTCTACCACCTCTCTGGGCAACCTGTGCCAGTGCTTCAACACCTTCATCATATAAAATGTCTTCCTTATATCTAGTCTAAATTGACCCTCTTTTATTTTAAAACCATCAGCCCTTATCCTGTCACAGCAGGCCCTGCTAAAAAGTCTGTCCCCCTCTTTCCTACAGGCCCCCTTTAAGCCCTGGCAGGCGGCAGTCAGGTCTCCCCGCAGCCTTCCCTTCCCCAGGCGGAACCCCCCCCGCTCTCCCAGCCTGCC
>KL272858.1:0-43895 GCA_000699545.1 Podiceps cristatus
GTTGAACCTTATGCAGTTCACACAGGCCCACAAAGTACCTACAAATATGGAAAAATCTCACATGAATGCTATGTTGTCACAGAAATTGGCAAGATTCTTCCAGCCCAAGCACTATAAACTTTTTTTAACGGGTGTATTCGCATTGTTCAGGGTGAATGCTTTAAGTTGGCTATTTTTACTATAGTCCTTTACTAAATATGTGCAAACATGCTAGTTTTCTCACAGAAGCTTGTTTGTAGGTACCATTTCAGCATATGAGATAAAACCTTAAGCATTCTACACGCATTCCTCAGATTCTCCTGTCCCACATCTCTGGGCTCTGAAGTTCACATTCTCATTATAAACAATTTTCCATTACTGTAATAATAACTGAAACCTGTTCACTACTTGAAATACAAAGCTCTTTATATTTAGTAGTCTTAGTAGATGCAGCACAAGAAAGCATCACATCCGGGCATCTATAGCATCCTCTGCCTTTGGACTAGATTCACATCTAGAATATACACTACACTGGATGCACTCCTTTGACCATAGGCATGAGAAGAAGAGATGGTTTGCCCATGTCTAAAAGGGAGGGGGTTTCTTTTACTTTTGCTGGATTACACTGGGATTTTTATGAGGTAATTTTCCAAAGAGGTTGGCTATTATAAGCCTGGAAGAACTTTGAGTGTCAGCGCATTCCAAGTCCTCAGTCTCAGCTGCCCGAAGCAATAGCAGCAGCAGAACGGTCAAAAGCATGCCTGTAATCAAGACACATTTGCCATGAGAGCTCTAGCCAGGAAACTTTATATAGGAGACTGACTTTTTTTGCTGCCAGCATTCCTTTCCATGTCAGAGACCTTGAGAAAGGAAGATGAAAAGATAGATGTTTACATGGCTCCAGAAGATGCCTGGAATATTTTATCTAGGTAAATCTCAAATGTATCAGTCTTTGAAAAAGAAACTTGCTTCCAAGTAAACAGCATCATCCTTTTTATCCCTTTAATCCGGACAGTAACAAAACAAAATGTAGATCTAACCTCAAATCTATATTTTGCAGAACAAACCTCTTAGGAATACCACTGGACAGTATTTGTAAAGTGAACACATAGTCATGCACTAGCTATCTCCAGATGGTTGAACATCTACAGTTTATTCTTTCTTGATTAACTTTCTTTCTGAAAATGCAGCCAAATGTGAATTGAAGCACAACAATTCATCTTCACAGATTCCAGAACAAAAGCTGAGGCTTTGTACAACAGCCATATAGTGAAATGGATGGAAATCTAAGCCATCATAGCTAGGTGAAAAGTACAACACAGGTAGACTAGCTGAACAAAGTTACTGACTGCCTACTGACCAATTAATAAACTGGAGCCTCTCCTTCTAATCCCCACAGCCTCAGTTTCCCACAGCAGTTACCAGCTTATTTTCCACCTTAATTTCAGCATAAAGATTACACTCTGTGTTATAATAACCTTTGGAGCAGAAGTATGTGTGCATTCACTGTGAACTATTTGTTTAAATAAAAGACAAACCAAACCATAGCTAATAGGTATTACATTATTTTAACCATGACTGCACCTGGGAAACCAAATCAGAGACCTAACCTTTATAACATGCTTTGCATCCACAAACAGAACAAGATACATTTGCTGCCCTAAAAAGCTAAAAGCATGGCATCAGCTGCGTACAGACAAATCTCCAAGGTTGCGTTGGACAGTTCGGTCCAACTGTTAAAAAAATAAATCTGCTCTAGCAGTCATTGCTTTTTACTACCACTCCTCCATCTCCCTTCCCTGGGAACTGCATTGCTCAAACCCTGCTCGGTATTTGCAAGCCATAATGCTGGCGGGCTTCTGATGGGTAATCCTGCCAGCGTTATGGACTTGAATGTCTGTTAGCCTCTATCTGCAAACTTCGTTATCCGTCTGCTCGGACAAATAAACATGAGAACGTAAGAATGCGAGACAGATTTTAGCTCCTTAGGCACTAGTCTCTGTTCACTAGTAGTTTAGTTGTTGTAGGTATCACAACACAACACATCGACTTCAGGAATGTGAAAAGTCAATTCAATAGGTTCAGAAAATAGTTTTTGAAAGAGCATCCTAAATGGATACGACTTCATTTCAAAACAAAAGTAAAGGTTTTTGCAGTAACAGAGGCTCAAGAGGATCAGATACCAGACTTGAATGTTTCCATTTGTTACCTTTTACTTCATTTACTTCTCCTAAAGAAAGGGCAAGACCATTTAAATGATTAAAGCTGTTACTCTGAAGGAAACGTATAAGCAAATGGATCAGATAAAAATTCAATATACTTATTTTCCAAACAATAAAATTACCAGCTATGCAATTTTTCTAAGTTCTCTAAATGCATATGTTAATTAGATTGTTTTAAAATATTTATACACAATACTGAAAAAGCTTCTGATTAAGTAGGTACAAGTACGGTAGAGTCTTCCATCATTCAGTACTTTGACAGACAGCGTGGCTAAGAGAGACTTACAAATGCATATTCTATTCTTTAAAGAAAACAAAATGCAATTTTGGCATAAAGCCTAAAGGCATCACATCAGTAACAGGAACACGAAGTCTGACATTACAAAAAATTTCTTTTCCATTTCTTAATGTTTCCAGAAAAAACAAGCAACTAACTGATAGTGACATGGTGCTAGCAC
Source organism: Podiceps cristatus (assembly GCA_000699545.1). Classification (NCBI taxonomy): domain Eukaryota; kingdom Metazoa; phylum Chordata; class Aves; order Podicipediformes; family Podicipedidae; genus Podiceps; species Podiceps cristatus. The sequence goes on from KL272858.1 coordinate 2,660, forward strand.
AAGTTCTCTCTTGGTTCTTTTGTTTTCTTTTGCTTTAATACTTCACATTTCTGCTCATAATAGTTTACAAGTCTGCTTTTCCAACTTCCTTTACTTTTAATGACACAGACTCCTTCCATAAGGTTTTCACTGATACCAGAGGCAAATGCATCCAAACACAGACACTTCTCTAAAGACATGCAGGAGACAGGACACAGGCCTCTGGTCTGGGATAGTTTTGTCTTAACTGACAAGACAAATTAAGTAGGATCAGTTTTGATTTCACCTAAGCAATCAAAGCTAGGAGGGGTGGGGCAGACGGATAATGGCAGAGAAACTATGCAAATATTTCTATAAGTAGTTAGCTATTATTAAACCACTCTGAGTATTGGAATACTGTTCCTAATGAACTTCCAATAGAAGTGGAAAATACTTTTTTTTTATTTTGTAGATTAAGACAACATTACACACAAACTTTCCACACAGAAAATCCAAAGAGCCAGGAGTCACTAATCGGAAATCTTAAGCTTCAAATCTCTACGCTCTGAACACAAAAATATTAGGATAAGAAAACAGTATTTTGTACCAAAAAGAAACAAGACAGTCCCCTTACAAATATTCTAGAAGCACATCTCAGTTTGTAAAATTACATAAGCTTTATGTAAAACAAATGTTTTTCAGTGACAGTTGTCATAAATTAAATTGAAACATTGGCCAAGGCAACAAGAAGTAATGGTTCAGAGTAGTGAATGAACTCGGAAAAAGGAAAAATATCCAAGTATCTCTAATTTTACCCAGTTTCTTAACAGGATCTCTGGCAGCATCCTCTTCCATTGTAACTAACCACTGAAAACAGGAACTACGCACATCATAACATCCCTGGGACATCTACAGAAAATCCTTTTACTGCGTCCCCACACAGAAAGTATTTTTAGCTTTCAAATAAAGCTGCAGCGAATAAAAGAAAGCCAGCATCATATGATATGCTAGCTCTCTGTTTAACATATGAAGCATTTTGTACTCCGTTGTAATTAATGGATTACAGGACTAAACAGAAGAAAAGAGAGAAGTCTAATTTTACCACATATATGAAATCAGTACATGTTTAATGTCATATATAGTGACTTCTCAGTCTTCCTGCATCAATGCTTGTTTGGATTTCAAGTAGGAACAAACTGCTGCAAGACTCAGATCATCAGAAGATATGACTTTTACCTTAGAAAAGCAGACAGAGCCAATGACACAGTTCCCTTCCTTATAGGCCAACAATTTCAGAGAGACCCATGGCATATGCAAAGCAGATGTTCTTGGTGTAGCATATAAATGTGCATGATATTTCCATTAGGGCGTATTCATATGAGGTGACTGACTGACTGGAAGACAGGATAGTGCTGACTAGAAATCACGCAACTCCTGAGCTACTCTCAGTGTTTACGTCAGGAAATCACATTTTAATTTTGGCAGATGACACTGGAACATGCCTGTTTTACATACATGTTTTCTCTCTGTAGCCTTCAGAGATTTTGCAGCGTAGTAAAAGAGTTGGGTTCCACACAGTGCTACCCAGTATTTTGTCCAAGATGCTACCTAGAGAGAAAAGAGAAAAACAAGCAAACAGAAGTGCAACAGTTAAGTGAAATGTTTCATAATATTGAGCTGTACAATAGCAGGTATCATCCTGCAAGAACATGACACAGCACTAACTGTCCAGCCCAACCATCATGTTTCCAAAGCTGCCTTTTCTAGTTATTCCTGTAGGCCTATGAATGCATTGAAAATCTAGAAAGCAGAAAGAACATGTGCCTTTCCTCACTAATCTGAGGAAAACTTTCTACATCTTACTCTATGTTGTCTGCAACCCTTACTGAACACTTCATTGACTTAGAATACATTTGTCCCTATTCTTTTCCGATTTATGTACTGCCATTAGGCATTTCCCATTGTTGGGAATAAGTATTTTGGTTTATAATTCAGAATCAAGCATTTGCAATGCACATGCTAAGGGTTATTATCTATTGATAAATTTTTAGGATCCACCTACTGTTCAGGAAGACAAAACATGCTCCTCTCTTTTAAAGTTATCAGTAATTGTAAGAAATTTTATGTAGCACTGCAGTTCTCTTCTACTCCCTAGCTTACGGGTATAGACTTATAAACTGGATAAATCCAAACAGAAGAATGCAAACTCCAGCAGTGACTCTAAACCTTAATCAGCAAGGGCAGAGGAGATCTCAGACACTTGAATTAGTGGCGCAATGGCCATTTTATCATATTTATAACTGGGCATGAAGGTGAGAAAATGAATTGAAATCTTACTGTAGGTTTTTTGCCTTCTTTCAACAAAGTCTTCCTCCTGAGAACCCCTTGAATAGTAACTGCTCCTGGATACAAATGAACAGCCAAATCTTCAGATTCTAGGGAGCTGAAAGGAGCATGAGAAGATTTGTGTGAAAAAATATTTTTCCTAAAGTAGTTTTCCAATCATTACCACAAACTAATGCAAACATCTGTATTTTAATTTAGAAATGTAACTTTTTATTTATTGGACATCATTGTGGAAAAAGACTTTGGCTGTTACAAGGAATTGCTGTTGTGGAATTTACACTCACAAGCAAAAAAGTGATCAGAAAAATTAAGTAGCCAAGCAGGTAATCCTTAATTAAAAAAACCCAAACAAACAAACCAAAAACAAAAAAAAACCCACAAAACCAAAAAACCACCACAAACTCAAGAGAACTGAAATACAAGAATAATTAATTTTAAAAAGCAAACGTTTCTAGTACATTTATACAGCTGCTGTATGTGTTAAAACCACTCCTTCAGCCCTTGCAAGAAAGATTATTTCTTTGTTAGAAACACTGGAATCGTTAGCACATCAAAACCAAAGCATAGCTCAAACATGCACAATCTTTAAAATATCTGAAAGCAAGAAGAGTGGGCAGGATCAGTAATAAAGAGTAGAAACCCGAACCACAGCTTTAAGGTGTTTTAATGTATCTGGTGCTCTACTAATTGTCTACCCTATGTAGGATGTAAGAGCAATGGGCCAAAACAAATGCCAGCTACAGCACTGTGAAAAGAAAACTTAGATTTATTAAAATTATGAAGCTGACTGGCTTACAAAACATTTTCAATCAGAAAAAAATTACAACAGGAACCATTTCAGTACATGTCAATCAGAGCATATAACTAAATTGCTGAACCCAGCAGCTTTCTAGAAAATCCAAGAAACTGAACAGCGCCTGAAACTCATTTTGAAGTAAGCCAGGATTTGCTGTTTCATCCATCCTAACATTCATGAATATTCAAAGTAAACTGGAAATCTAGCAAACATTTTCATTGCAGCACCTACTGAAGATGATGATATGGAGACAATATTGAACATTGACAGATGCAAACATGAGTTTAATTCAGTGAGACAATGCTTGTTGCTTAACATGAAAAATCTTCCATAGTTAATGGCCGTCTCTTTCCCAACTACAGTGCCACACAGCTGGAGACAATTGTATTTTAATTAATTGGAATAACCAGTTATATTACTCTGTCAGCTTGCAAATAAATTGGGGCCAATTTTAATGCGTCACTCATTTTAGCTGTATCTCTGATTTCAGGGAAGAGGGGAAAAGAAATTCAATATAGAACTGCCAGCAAAGAAAACATCTTGAATACCATCCATTAGCATAAGAAGCAGCTTTGTTGTTCGCATGAGAACTGCCAACACTGCTACACAGCGGCGGGCAGTTAAAAAGCCACCTCTGGTAAAACATCTTTAAGCCTTGATATAAAGAACCAGTGGTTCACAATTTGGATTTACAGACCAGAATGAACAAAAGTCCTTATGGTGATATAGATTAAATCATAGAAGATAGCTTTAAGTCTGAAGGAAAAGGTCTCTACCTTTATTTTGTCATGTAAGTTAGAAAGATAATATCAGAAAACACCCACTTAATTATTAAACCAAACCAAATCACCAACACCAGAGGGAAAAGTCTGACACCTCTGTGTGCAGTGGGGATTGTACCTGCTGGCCTTCATGTGGCCTCGATAGCCATTTCGTGACACTCTTGTCCTCGGACCGAGAGAATGGTACAACCTGTTCCTGTTGGATTCCATTATAAATTGTATGTATTACATATACTTTTATTCACACAAACAGCACGACTGCTAAAAGAGCATAGCATTTTTTTTGTGTGTGCATACCACAAAGCCACTTCTTCCACATAAGAAACAGAGGATAATTTGATTATAGAAAAATGCATGCAGGGGTAAATACCATGGTTTTTAATTTCATCAGATGTTCTCCTTGTCAGAACTCATAATACTGAAGTGTTTTATTGGCACTGAAGATAGTATTGGCACATCTTGAGAGTAAAGTCTGCATTTAGTTCTTAGAGATTAAATCAATGTAAAGGAACCATTATTAATGAAACTCGTCTTTAAATTCTGACTTTAGATGTTACTACAAAAAAATAGTTTCAACTTCTATGAGTATGCACAAACACAAGCTGTTGGTCTGAAAGGAATCAAAAGCACTATCAAAATATGCCCGACACTTTAAAATACTGTTATATTAAGTTACATTGAAATAAGCGAGCAATATTGCAATTCTCCAGTTCATATAAGCTTTAAACTTTACCTATAAGCTTCACATTTTAGAGGCCTTAACCTGATCTATACTGTTATCCCTAGCCAGGACTTGTGTTCTAGACCTGCCTTTTGAATATTGCTTTGCTTTATTGAACCTTGTTTTTCTGGCTCATCTCCCTTAGTCGACTGAATTACATTTAAGTCAATAGAAGCACAGGCACTTTGTCCTCGCTTCCTATTTTTTATCTCTTTTTCTAGTTGCTTGTATTGTGCTGAAAGATTGAAAATCAGCTCTGATGCTGCAGAAGCAGGCAGTATAAGCCTGTGAGAATTTTACAGGCAAAATCTTCTACATAGGATAAATCTATTTGTCACCTGTGAGAGGGGCTTTGCACTAGCTGGAAAGCTGCTTATATAGGAACAGGGCAGTATTTCTCAGAATGGGAAACCTAAACAAGCAGCATCGTCATGTTTCAATCTGAACTCAGAAGAGCATACAGCAGGCAAACAAAACAGGCTTAAAGAAGGGATACAGTAAAGGTCAGCAGCATTAAACAAGAAACAACCTTTTTGGTTGTTTGGGTGTGGGGGGGTTGGTTTATTTTTCTTTTATACTAGCTCAAACTATTTTTTTTGTTGCAAGAATTAAAAAGATACTAATGAATTACCATCTACTCACCTATCCCAGAATTTGCCATAATTTTTTCAACGTAACCGATATCTTTGAATTTAGGATTTTTTTAATAGTCAAGACAAACAAATAAAACAATAATTAAGATGAAAGAAAACCGTAATACGTGCTGTATATTTGTGTGTACATATATTTTGCATGCAAATGAAATACATTTTCTTCTTACCTTTAAGCTTGTTTTTTTGTATAACAAGGAGGCTATCACTCTTGGATTCGAGCTATTTCAGGGAAATCTATTCAAGAGACACTTGGATGACAACCAATGAGACTGAAGTGCCACTTAGTATACTGCCCTTAACATGACATAACTATCAGGACTTGGAATTGAAGTCCTTTAAGTAAATTTGATTAGCCTAAAGGGACATCCCAATGCTGAATGCTCTTTCTCAAGTTTCAAACTAAGTTTCCGTTGTACTTAAAAACAATCAGTGATTCTAGTTCTCATCCCTTCTGCATTTCCCAGTTACAAACAACAGGAGGGCCAGGAAAATCAAGAATATTTGTTACAATTCCTCTGTTACCTAGGGAATCTGGGTGTGGAGTATCTCATTTCTTCCTGTTAGGCATGTGATGCAGATTTAAGCCCTCCTACCCAAAGATCCTGTTCCTAAATCACTGGGAAATAAGTGAGTTCCCACTCACACTGCGTAGGAAGTAGTCATTAATAATACTGGATGTATCCCAATGTTGCCAGTAGCTGTTAATTCCAGACAACTAATGCTTCTCCCTCAGTTAAAGACTCTCTTACAAGAATGGAATCCCACTGTACAGATCAAAACTAGAGACACCCTCTCTAGTTACCTTAAATTTCAACATTTGCATGCCAGTGTATTACCTATTAAATTGCAAAACATGCTTCATCATCTTAGAAATCAAGGCACAGATGCAAGTTTGCTGCTTATCTGTAGGAATTTCACACATGATGTTTTGAATGTATTTAAGGAACCCAATCCCTCTCCCTGGAAGTAGGCAAGAGAATTCACCCTGAAAAACATGCAACTTCAGAGTTCTCAAAGAGCTTTCTCAAGAGAGAAGAAAGTACTGAAGGCAAGTGGAATTTGGAGGAGGAGGAATCTCCTGACATACTTGTTTGATATGGAGCAAGACTTCTAACTGGGGGGAGCCTGGGCCAGCCAGTCCTCATTAGGACAGGGATGAAAAGCCTCTGCTGTGTTTCAGAAGTTCACGCAACAATTCTGGAGAGCGTTACCATGAGCTTAAGCCTGTGGCGTACTAAAATTTTTGAGTTTCTTATGCTACTTGGGGTAAAAGCCCTCAGTTCACCATTTTGTCTAAGGCTTTTCCATATAACTTTTTAACTTTGAGAAATAACCTGAACTTGATTAATTCCATAAGGCAGCAGGGAAGGAAAAGCAAGGAAACCTTTTGAATGTTGCAGGTTGAATCACAGAGCACATACACGTAAGATTTTCTGTCTGATCCAGTTTTCTTTCTATACTCTCCTGTGAAAGGTTCTTATTGTTTACATAATGGAATTATAAGGTCATTTCTTCATGTATATAATCATATTTATAGCATGAAATATCAGAGAGTTCACTTTTGGCACAGAGAGGTTTTCAAAGATTTCTTCCAAAAAGTAACACAGAACTTCAACTCCTTCAATGAATTCAAACAGAATGTAAGGTTTGTGGTAACAGTTCCTGACTATAAAGTTCTTTGACAAAAATTTCTACAAAATGTCTTCAAAGCATGGGAGAAAAGTCATCCATGGCAATACTGAAGCTGATGGATTACCTGAAATTGAGTTATAGAAGCAAAGTATGCACTATATTGTGCATCTTACTTGGCTGTGGGAAGATGAAATTTTGACCTTTTACTATTTACTACACCTATTAAGTCTTTTTTCCACATTCTCAAATACAACACAGGAAAGAACTGCAGGGGTCAATGTCACCTAAGCATTTGCAAGTATTGGATAAGGAGCAAGATGGTAATTCTGGACCACAAGATCAGACATTAGCAACGGGCATTTTTGTGTTTTCCCAAGTAACATGAGGGCAAGTAACTATGAAGCAAAGAGCAGATGAGAGAGAGAAAACAGGTGAAAATGTCAATGATAAGAACAAAGGGACCAAGAATGGATGAAATATCTCAGGGAAAGTGAAAAACAGATAGGTCACATGAGTAGTGTACATGGGATATACAAATATATAAAACCAGAAAAATCATTTGGGGTTTAATGGTACTCTGGTTGAGCTATTTAGAAGGATGTGTGCAATGAGTACACACCCAATTAGAGCAAAAGGCCTATTAGCTACTAGTGAGCAGAAGGTACTGCTCTGCTGCTTTCACAAACCCCATGAACTTACTATAGTTTGTTCCTATTCTTACATATGGAAGATCTCTAGATCAGTAAAATAAGGCATCTGTTTCAAGACTGAGTGAGAGACTGTAAGCAGCAATGTCTGAACAGAGAAATGCAGGTTTCCAGTGTCAGTTTTTCTTACCTTTCAAATGCTGGCCAGGAAGTCTCTTCACTGAGTTCAGAACCATCACTGCTACCTTGAAAAAGAGAAGAATGAATGATACCTTATTTCATCACCTACAATCCATCTGTTTCAATTATGTCTGTTTCTCCTCAGAATATTTAAATGTGTAAAAAACACTAAAATACTACAACAAAAATACTTTGTAATTTTCCTCCGCAATTTCACATAAACTGAGGTAAAGATCTGAAGTGACAGGGTCTAGGTGCACATTAAGAAGCTGAAGAAAGGGAGTGTTAATAAATGGGAAAGGCATTTTCAAAATTCAAAGAATATCCTAAATGAGAATTTGTCCGATTAAGACAACAAGCACTTAAAAAAGGCTGCTTATTTAAATAATTCCTTATGAAGTCATAGGATGCATATTCACAGATGTGCAAATTCACAGTAGTGCATACTCATCACTGAATCTCCAATACATTAGAAGGCTTTGCTGATTTGAGAAGTCTTACACAACTTTTTCTCTCTCTTTTTATCTCCCACTTACTATACCAGATCAACAGCAGTTCTTTTTCCTTCTGTGCTTTACAAAGTAATCCAATGTAACTGCGAGTATTTTATTTTAAAAATGGAAAGCAGAGGAAAAACAAAATACAAATGTCTGATGCATCCACTCATGGCAGGCCCATAAATAACATACTAACTTTACAATTATAGTAAATCCCACCAGCCTGAAAATTAGTATTTAAATGCAGACACAAGGTAGTGTTATCTGGAGTGTTGTTAAAAAAAATCAGTAAATATGGATCAGTATAGAAATACTGTTAACAGAACTCAGTAACTTCAGTTACTAACTATACTATAAACAGTGTTCAAGCTGTTGTCTTGGTAGCTCTTCACCTTTCAGACCAGACCGGGTTCCCATGCCAGCTACTATCCTTGCCCTCCACTTCAAGCCAACATGTTTTTTTTGCTCCAGTCAATCCAAACTCCTCAGTTTCAGCCTAATTCAATGTCAGTCACTGCTAAAAGCCCACCTTTTGGCACACTAAACTTGACAGCTTGTTTGCTCTGCCTCCTAAATGCCCATATATAAAAGGAAAAATTGATTTACAATGATTTTCAAACAAACAAAAAAAAATCTGAATCAATGCACCTTTACTTCAGGTTTTCCACAGAAAGGGTTCCCCCCTTTCAACAAAGGTTGAAAACGGGAACAAGTTCCCTGTAGTTTTACAAAGAAAATCAGCAGGGAGCAGCGGTGCCCTGAAGAATAAAGCTAGTCTGTACAAAGGTAAGTCTGGATATCCACTGAGTAAACACAAAGTAAAGATGGAGGCAATAAAAATTCACACACAGCAGGGGGAATTTCAGCCAAGAGCCATGAAAATCTCAGCATGGACTGAAGTTCTCTCTGTGCAAAATCCAAGAGAAAATACACACCTTTACCTGCCAGCCAATTCAACTTAGATGCCTCTTTTCCAAACATTAGTTCAACGTCCTCATATTAACATGATCTCTAAGGGATACCAGATAATTTGGTCTCAGCTTATCCTGAACTTTTCCTGAAGGAAGGTCCTAACCTGGTTCACACTAACCTTACAGCAAAAGGGAGTTGTATAGTGGAAGAAGCTGAGACACATAAACTGATGTTCTGGTGGAGCTACTGCCTCCTAAGGTAGCCATAAAGATCTGAAAGAAGGGGAGTACAATACTCAGCAGGTCACAAATTATTTTCTATAAGTGTCTTTAAGATTTTAGTACCTACATTTTCAGATCATTGATCCTTAAGCATTGATCCTTAAGCATTCAACTGCTTAAAAGGTTACAGCAGCAGATAGCTAATAGTACAGGACAAATACTTCCCTGACTTGTACTTCCTCTGTAGCTGCGAGGACAATGTATCAAAAAGCCACAGTTACTACAGTTGAGTAAGTGTTCTTACTTCAAGTGACCATCTGCACAAATTTAATAGATCAGCAAACAGTCATTCGGGTGCCACAAGGCAGATGAGTAAAAGTGACTATAAAAATAGCATTAAGTTCTGTTCAGCACAGTTTATGTCTGACCTGCACTATGGAAAAGTAAGAGACTCTGTGGGCTGAACTCCACATTGTTCTATGCACTTTTATATAGCAAGGCCGCCAGACAGACCATGTAGTATCCCAGGCAAAACCGGAGTAACCAGCTGGAGTAACCTATCTAGATGGAGCCTCCTGTTACAGCAGAAGTCTTTGCAAATCCCAAACCAAAGCTTATCATTTCCTGGATGAAACAACTGTCACTCAGTATCTTCAGGAAATTCTACATCCACAACACAGCAAAAAGACCAATGATTTGTTTCCTCCAAACAAAACCACAGCTGCACTCTTGTAAGGCAATATGCAAGTGAGTAACACAGTTTGAGGATGAAGAGACAGAATCAGACGTAACAGAATTCAGAGACAATTTCAAGCAGGTATTTTGCACAAGACCTCCCAGCTGACTGTCTTTAAGGAAGACTGTTTATAGTAGCACAGGTTATAGTAAGATCTTAAAGCACCGTGATCCTTTTAGCGGGTGGAATGACAATTAGGAAGGCAGGTTTCAATTATGATGATTTCTCAGGGAAGAGAATCCAGCATCCTGGACTGTTGTGAAGACACGAGTGAGCTTCTTGAGCCATCTCGACACCATGGAGCACAAATGAGAGAAAGGCATGAATAGGAAATGAGTAACTGATGCTACTAATAGATGCACTTGCATCAAACTAAGGCACAGATGGCATTATTCTAAGCAAATGTTATAGTCAGGCATGACAGGTCCTGGACTGTTTCGAAGAAGGCACAATCCAGACCTGTCTAAACAGAGAGTCTCTCCTATTTGTTCCTACAGGTTAGCCTACTTATAATTTTTGAAATCATTCTGGCTCCGAGGGACCTTGGGAAGTCATCTGGTCCAACATTCTAGACAAAACAAACCTAACTGGGTGATCAGATTGCTGAGGGCCTCATCTAGTCATGTTCTTCAAGGAGGCAGAATCTCCAGTCTCTCTGAGCAACCTGTTACTGTGTTTCACAACCTGTGTGTGAAAAGAGTTTTCCTTGCACGTTACTGAAATTTGGACTTGGAGCAGTCTGTCCCATAAACAGTGCAGTAATTCCTGCTTACCCTAGTCATCCAGCCTACACTGAACTTAGAATTGTACTGATTTCCTCATTACTGCATAGATTTAGCTTTATGTTAACAAGAAGTGCAACTTCAACATGACTAAAGCTCACTTTAGGTGCACGTGATAGAAACCCACATAATTAGAACCCCCTAACAATACTGTATTATGAAGTAATTTTTTATATTTCAAGTAGGCTAATACATGAAAATTTTATCTGAAATGGCATTTTGATGGCAACCATATTAGCTTTGCTAGGAAAGTTGTATTTCAAACTCTGTACTAAGTACTCTACAGAAAGATTTAAAAGTTAGTGTTGCTTTTCATAAATGCAAAAGCCTAAAGCAAAAGAGCCAAAGTATCTTTCAGAAAGTGATAAGCCTTGTGACAAGTATCAGCACAGTTACAAAACCCAAACTAATTTGGGAGATTCATAAACAAAGAGTTTCATATAAAAACTTTATACAGAAAATGCCATTTACACTTTTAAAAACAATGTTAATTTAGAAAAAAGTGGGCCAAACATCACAGCTATTGATTTACCATTTATATTGATGCCTATATGGATTTTAAAAAATTGTAACAAAAACCTGGAAAAGGCTGAATTTTAGCATTTGACTAGCCCGCTAACATCTATAAGGAACACCTCTAACAGGATTTTTTAGTTTCTATAAAACTCTTGGAGATTTTTGCAGAACAAAAGTTCTGATAGTAAAAGAAAGAAAAACCCCAAACAAACAAACCCAAAAAACCTTTCCCCAAAATCAGAAGAATATACATTATATCCCTCCCTTCACAACAAAGCAGTGGTAAAAGGAACTGTTTTTAACTTAATAAAAATTAACATGTCTAGCCAAATTCTGTTTAAACTTTAAGTACACTATTTGACTATCACCTCAACTGGAAATACTTCATTCATTCAGTACTTCAAAAATATATCACCTTCTTAAATTCTTCTCAAGTATGTACTCAATATTTGAGTTTTTCCAAAAACTTCAAGCAGGTCTTCAGGTTAAATTTAATATCAAACCCTAGGTAGTATAAGTCTTTTCTATTTAGTAATGTTCTACACAAGTTTTGGCTTTATGTAAGAAGCCACTTGACAGAAGCCATTATCTTCATAGTTTTCTTTATTGCTAGTAAGAGGAAAAATTTCTGGTTCAGGATAAAAAAAAAAAAACACAACAAAAAACTACAGCAAAACAAACACCACCACCACCCCACCACCACCCCCCCAAAAAAAACCCACAACAAAAAACCCCCAAAACCAACCACAAGTTGTGTTTATCTTTACTACATAACATGAAGGCTTTTTCCTATCTCAGGAATAACAGCAACTGGCAAAAAGTTTTCTTCACTAACTGCGCTGATGGTTATCTGAGAAGTTTCAGTATCGTTTACAGAGAGCTCTACTACTGCAGCTGAGCATAGATGTGAATTTTCTGTTCGCATTTGTAGCTCTGTATATACATGTCTATGCTACAGACACACGACCGGCGTGAAGCTAGGTTCCTAGTTATGTGATAGGAAACGCCTATACCATTGCATACCCATTTCCCCGGTCACGGCATCCACTCAGTGCTGGAAGTCTGAGGATACTGAACATTTAACACAGGCTTCCTTTATCCAGAAGTTAGTCCCCAAAGTTAAACAGGTGTTAATATAAACAAACCAACCCCAAAGAGTTTAAAAAGTATTCAGACTAAAAATTCTTTCCCCTTCTCAAATCTGCAACTGACACTCTCTTGGCTCCAGTTACACCATGTTTCCAGAGCTCTAGTCACTATAGCTGGTGACTGACCTGACAGAGCTTGAAATTCTAACACGAAAACACAAAAAAATGGTCAAGAGGCCTGAACCTCAATTGCTATAACACAATACATGCCAGCTAACATGGAGATGGACTCCATGTCCTAAAAAGTTATATTCTGCCCTGTTGAGTCTAAGACTAAGAATCCCCATATATATTTAACTAGGTCATTACCACTTAACTATTGCACAGTAAAGTTTAAATGGCTCAACTTTATTTTGCTAGTTAACCAAACAAGAGTGGTGGGAAGACTGGCAAATGACTCAAGCAATATGATGCCTGAGAATTGACACAAACTTCGGATACCATCACCGATAATGAGTTTCATCATGAAAAACTAACAAAAGCAAATAACCAAATGGATGGAGATGGGGCAGAAACAGGGAGTTTGTACAACTGCATTAATAGCAAAACACACAGAGCACATGCCTTAGATCAAGTAAGACTAATAAGGATTGGGGAAGAAATGGGGCATGAGAACTCCTGTATATCCCTCTCCTCCTCTCAAATCCAGGCACCTACATGTGCATTTTTAACCTAAAGTCTTATACAGCTTTTATATTTACCCTATTGCTAATAAAGTAGTAGTTCAGCAAACCAGGGTATCCACATTTAGGGCAAGAGATGAGCATCTATATACTCATTTAAATGGAATATTAAAAAAATTTACATATTTCTACTGCCTGAAACCCTGCCTGAACTTTGATCTTCTGACACGGACTGCTGATGACTCAGAGTCCTGAACACCTGAACAGTATGCTACAGGGTAAGGAATCAAACATTGGCTGTGTAGAGTTCTTCCCCACTGTATAGGCTGCCCAAAACCTGAAAGTAAATGCATACACTGTATACCTACACCTATACTTCATTTATTTAAAGAGAAATGTAATCCCTTGTAGAATAAGTACTTCAAGATGCTGACTTAATAGAGGAATTCATTAAAATGCTGATATTCTTGCATGCACTTTATGCCAGTTTAGGTTTAAAAATGTACTGCTCTTACAAAGGCACCTTCTTACATCAATTCACACTGATTTAAAATACCTTCCTTTGACTCTGCAGCATTAATTTCTCTGATTGCATTAGAATAAAGGCTCAAGTGATTCTCAAGTGACTGGAAAACACAGATGAAGGCAAATCTTCAAGAGCCTTAGTTTTTCCAGAGCTTTCCTCTATATCATTGTAAAGTAGGGAAAAAAGGGGGAAAAAAGAAATAGTTTGAGAAAAAAAACCACTCCAAAGTTAGAACAGCATTTGCATCCAACACTGCTACAAACATAATGAAGAAATGTGTTCTCTCTGAATTTTTAAACACCTAAAATTACATTCTCAATTTCAGCTGAGCATTTCTGTGTTGATACCTCGATGTTTATTCTTTCGTGGTGTAACATGTGAGACTGCATCCTTAAAAGAACCCAACCTCCCAAGCAAAATTACTTTGCATCCTGTACGTTAGGTGCTGTAAGAGGAGAAAAGCCACAGAGAAGCAATATATAAAAAGAGGCGTCTATTTTACACTGTCCCTTTACCTCTACAGAAGTATTTGGACAATTAGCCATTGTAAACAAATTCAGCTTCAGGAAGAAATTCAGTAGTGCAGCTGAGCCAAATTGTAGGAAACTGCAGAAATCCAAAACTTCTGGGAACATTAATGAAGCAAGCTGAATATTGCTGCAAAGATACTTAAGAGTACAACTAAGCAAGAAAAGAGCACTTAAAAATTATAATAAAATCAAGGAATATTAGAAAACCATGCATTCTTAAAAAAATAATCTTATGGGTAAAAGGAAGTTTCATGACATTTTTGAGTGGAACCACGATCTAGTAAAAGCATCTGAACTTATCCGACTTTTAGATGAGGAGGTGACAGCAGGCAAATACATGCAGGAGAACAGCTGGTAAGATCATGGAGGTGGTTCCTTCAACCCAGCCATGAGCAATGCTTAGACTTCAGAGGGGCAAGCTCACTCTTTCGAAAGAGTAAAAAAGAGAGGGAACGCAAAACAAAACTGTCTTGTAGCTTTAAGGCTTACTGATAGCAAGTAGCAGGGGTTCTCAATGAACTTTCACTGCAAAGTAAAAGCATCTGTCCTGAACTAGTAAAAGGAGATACTCTGGACTGCACAAAATAGACATACTTTCAGCAGTATTCATCTGTCCGTATTTTCATGTGTTATACGTCCAAAGTCTCTTTGCAGTCAACAGAAATGAAGTGGGGTTTTAAGGACACAAAACATAAACCCTCTTTTTAGCCACCTACCTAACAATGAGATAAATCATATCCTTAAAGATCTTAATTCTCTATGTGATTTTAAAGAGCTCCAAATGACTAGCTCAAATGCAGCCGTCTAAATTACAAATGTCTAAAACTTAGAAGAGGCTATTTCCTCGTTACATTCCTGAATTCAAGATAACATTTCCCATCTCATATTGTATATATGACTGGTCAAGTGTTTCTTCCTTCTAATTAGGATAGCCTTGGCACTGCTGAAAAAGTTTTTACTTTTGTTCAGATAACCAGCACCTACGTTAAAAATGGCAACAGAACCAGACGTACATCTCCCTTATTCTAGTATAATATATGACTGTCTGCTGAACACAGTCTCATAGTTCTAAGAACAAGAACTGTTTTGACTCAAGCACAAAAAAATAATATAATGGGGGCTGTATCTTCATTTTTTTTTTTGAGTTCTACATTTTTGCAGAATTAAGTTGAATGTACACAATCAGCCTCCAGACCCTGAAATTAAGATAAGAATCTGATAAAGATCTCCGATCATGGCTGTCATGTTACAGACAGGTCTATTTTCAGGAAGTCCCATACCTGTGTCACTTTCTGCACTGCTGCTGCTTTAGGAATCATTCATTGCAAAGAAAAATACCCACTTAGCGTACCCTTCATATCTGGAAGATAAATTACATTGTGTAAAAATTTTGGTATGCTATGCACCATTCCCAGAATGGATCATCAATGTTTCCCGGCACAACACAACCAAAACTGTCTGTCATCACTTAGATGCATGTTTTTAGTTTAGAGACAGACACACTGCTGGATTAACTGCTCAGTTTCAGTATGCTTATATGCAGAACAGAATTTCATCCAGCCATGCATCTCAAACCGAGTGATGCTCTAACTGATCTCTAGCACAGATTGAATGCTTCTGTCACAGGGATAACTGAAGAAATCCAAGTGGAAGAGTCCTGATGCATCTGAAAAAGCTGGTGTGTTCACCAGTGGAAAAAGAAACAGTACTCTGATGAATCTTCATAACATGCCTATAAATTGCTTTACTGACTTGTAAATGGACTACAGTAATCTGTTAACAGCAAAAGCAAAAGGCCTGATAAAAAAAATACACGAACTCATGGGCTCTAATGATTCAGATAAAGCATCTTAGCAGTACAGTGTTGCATATAAACATCCTATAGACACTGTTGTTACATTGCTGCTTTTTTGATATTTGATGTAGAAGCAGATTATATCAGATCCTTCAATATAAAAGGACTGGGAAGGTCTTAACACCTCTGAGCCCTCAAAAAAAAAAAAATTTAAAGTAATATTATAACTCTAAATATAAATATAAAAAAGTCATCTTTAATGTCACATTCAAGGTGCTGGCATATCAAACACTGTCTATGTTTTGAAGAGGGATCATTTATCCAAAAGTGCTATATAGGCTTCTGTCTAAGGTAGTGCTGTTTCTAGAGCAACAGGTTTAAATCCACATTTATGGGCAAGGTGAGGAATAAAACTCTTTTCAGTACATACATTCAGAAGAAGTTTTCTTGACTGTCTTTTGAAGTTGTGTTGTAGAATACTGTAAACCTCCTCTCTGCTGCAGTGACTGTACTATTTCCAAGTACTGAGTAAACAAACTACTTCAAACATGATGGAGGAACTTAGCAGCTTCAATCTACTTCCTTAATAAGTACAGAATGCCAGACAACTTACATTTCCAAGAATTCTTCAGTAATAGATACTGCAAGTCTCCAGAACTGGCACTCTTCCTCCATACGTGTTTCTAGCACCTCTACTAATCTTTTGTGCCATTGAAATTTTCATCATCAAGAAGCAGAAAAAGTAACAATGATGCTAGACTATCAAAACAGTGATAAAACTAAAGTATCCGAGGTACAGGGAGAGGCTGGAGGTGGAAGAGAATGGGAGAGGGGAAGTTCTAACCACAAATGCTGATCTTACACTAAATCCGTAAGGCTGCTGTTTTACAAGTGATTTATAAAAGTCTTCTAAAGTGGCAATTTTGTTCCAAGTTGTAAGGGTGACTACATTGAGTCAATAAGGTCATGCCTGAGCTAAGCAAGAGAACAGAGTTGAAAAATTCAGAGACGAGACAAAGTAGGAAAACCCCGCATTCTCCAAAATATCCATATGGTGACTGGCTCTTAATTGTACCCCATGAAAACCTGCTTGTCAGCTCTGGCAAACCTTCCCTGCTAGGCTCTAATGGAGGTAAATAAATAATTTACCCTGGAAAAAAAGGATCAACTCCAGAGTAGTTTTAGATATTTAGACAGAAAACATCAGTAAAAAACTGTGCTGCAAAAAGGGCAATGCTACATCTCAGAAGTGACAAAAGTTTGGTTCTCCTCTACTGTGCAATTCCTGATAATCCAGCTGTTTATATGCTGATGAGAAGTACCATTCCCACTGGATGATTTTGAAATGGCAAACTGCCACAGCAGAGAACCTGTAGAAAACAGATACAGGCAATGCACATTTAATAGTGGCAGCTGTCTGATGTGAACAGGTTCAAACTAATTTGGTCTAAGCTAGTTCCACTTATTAACAGAATTTTTAAAAATTACTGCCTCTAGATATTGGACTTTTTCCACAAGAAAAATGTATTTAGTGTTTGCTCAGAATACGGCCTTCTCCTCAAGAAAATACATGAGCAGCACCTGAAAACAGCATAATTTGAAACTGCGTGACCTTGTTTCTCACAAATGCTAAAAAGCAAAACTGTTTTTAAAAATTAAGTTATCCAAAGAAATGCAAAAATCTTTTATTACTTAAATGCATAAAAACTGAATACCCGTGAATTCTAACAAGCTAATCATTTCAAGAAAAAGGACTGTGACAGAGGTTCCATTTCTCAACCCTGGCTGCAGCTAGGTGGCTCTGAGAGGCACGTGCCCTGCCCTCCCTCCACTTTAAGGATCCGATCTATGTGTAACAGGAAAAAAGAGCAACTGCTGTCACATAAGAAACCCAGGAAGCAGAAGTTCTTAAAAGAATACCCTAAATATTTGAAGCTAAATAACTTACCAAATTGAAGTAGATTCTGACATTTTGAAGTATCTGAGCGTTAAATTGCTATCTACTCCTGACAAAAGTCAGGAGTATTTGGAAATTATGGTCTTAAAGACTCTCAGTATTTTACACTTCTCATTGTCAGTTCCATATGGCATTTTAAATAGAAATCCCACCACAAGATATTTTTAATTTGGATTTATTTAGGAGAGGAAAAATGAGAATAGGAAGTGGTGCCCTGCACTTCCCTTCACCCCCATCAAGGAAGAGGAGGAGTATCAGAGGCTGCATCGTTAAAGAGGACACACACACACAAAAATCTGCTTTTTAATAATTAATCAGTTCCTGCTGTATAAATTGTGTTGCCCTTCTCCACCTATATTTCTCAAATTTGTTCTAGAATAGATTTGGCATTTTAGAATAGTGCCACTGCTTGTACAATAGCCGACTAATCACACTAAAATGTTTGTTTAAAGACCATGTACTGCGTGGATATATTTACAGTTCCTACCTATTGAAATTCCACTAGAAAGGGTGGAGCTTTCTGCCTGCCCTCGGGATGGGACATGAGGCTCCATGACGCTGTCATCCAGTAGGTGCCTTGGGCCTGCATTGGGGAATGTTGCGCTTTTAAATTCAGCCGTATTCATTTTGTGTATGAAACTAGAAATGAACAAGGATGAAAATGTTACAACATTATCTTTAATACATTTCAAAAGTTGTTGCTTTAACATCCTGAAGGATTGCATGCAGTGTGTTCCAAAAACCAAACTAAACCACGGCTCAAGTCATAAGCAATTGTGCATGAACTATAGGAACTGCTAGTCTTAAAACTGCACAGCACTCTTGGAGCAAAGAGAAAGTCAGGAGTACTTTAAAATTACTTTCAATATCTGAAGGTATTTTTGTCTTTGTGTAACATTTACATAATTGAACTTTAGAATTGCATTCTAGCTCATTAAAGGTAAAATTACAAAATGTAAGTTGAGATGAATTACTGAATAGCTACAATCTTGCATTTTGAAAAGATGACAGGGAATTGATGATATAATGATCAAGATATTAATTAGAAGTACACCTATATAGAAACAACCTGAAGCCATTACTATCAAAGTTATATAAAAGCCTACAAAGGAGGTCCCACTATAAAAATACCAATAAAGCAGTTATTTCAGTTTGACTTCGAAAGAATTACACTGGCATTGAGTTACTATAAGTGATAGTTTTGCCATTCAGCAGAGTCTATTTTGGCTAATTCATTGGTTATTCTAATCATCACAACAGCCACACAGTCCCTGTCTTGACAAAATCCCTTTGGTTGGGATACTACTGTTATAGTTCTGAGCTTGCTCCCTTGCCACAAATTGGTCTCTAAGAGAAGTATAGTGTACAAATCATGCTAATTTTTAAAACTAGAGCTTTAAAACTAGAGCGTTTGTATATATATTTTATACAAAACATAGGATTTTCAGGTTAAATAAAATGCTGACTTGTATCCCAGACTGTGACATTTCCTATGTCCATGCTGTATCAGGTTCCTAGGCGAAGGGGGTGTTGGTGGTAGCAAGGCTCCTTCAGCTGCAACATTTTTCCGTCCGCTTTGTGGAGAAGCTCCGACTTCAGAGCCTGGGACCAAAAAAAGACATTACTCTTGACTAACTTCAGAATTATTGTCAGGGTTACTTCTCAGAAAATTGTGGAAGTGTTGCACAATACTTCCTAAACTCAATTTGTAAAAGACAGCCTTGTAATAAAACTCAACGATATACTCAGATAATTTTTAAAAAACCCTGTAGTTCAGGCTTTTTTGCACAGGATTAAAAAAAAGCCATACTTATTTCAAGTAGACCATCTATTTACAAGTATTTTGTAAGTCCTAAAGACTGCTGTATTAGGTACATTGGCATTAAACAAGTCCCATTGATTCTACATTTTAAAACTCCTGCCTTCAACCACTTTTGGCATTGATCAAAAATAATGTACATTTTTGGAAGCATATTATACCATGAAAAGTTTAGATGAAGGCCCTTCTGTCTGGGTGCAACAAAGAATGAGTATTTAATAGCTCTTCACCCCAAATGACACCAACAAGTTAGTGCCACAATACATACGAGAACTTAAAAAACTGACTCAATTCCTTGAAAGAAATTCTTTACAGATCACCTTTAGACTTTTTATTACAAATACACAGTGTTTATACTTCACACTTTATTAGCTTCAGGCAAATATTTTCCACGTTCGCAACTCAAAAATAATGCATTTGACAACCTCAAGTCTTCTCACATTTATTAAGCATTTACCTACTAAATCTTCTCTGGAAGCAGCAGAGTGGGGGGTGCTGGTCCCTGGTTCTATCTTTAATGAAAGCCTGCATTAAAGAAGCATTAGAAATAACTTTATCAGGAAACAGAAGCATATAAAAGTAAGATTTTGAAAAAAAAAAATATATATTTTTTTAATTTTACAATTGAAAGCTGCCCGTTTCTATAATTGCAAGAAACATTAATACAAACCATGCACAGTTATCTTTAGCACACGCTATTTCCAAACTTTTTTTGCAGGGGGTGGTGGTGAGGTAGAAACAACCCTACTACTGCAACAGGGTCCAGGATTCAAAAAATGACATGCTAGGGCATAATGTAGTAAATGAGCCTGTTGCTTTGGTTCAGACAGACCAGGATGAGTTTGCATAACCATGCCACAAGAGAAGCAGACTCCACATCAAAACCTTGGCTACAGCACAGCCCTGCAAGCTCTTCTGCATCCGGGAGCCTGACGCAGCTGGCACAGCCAGCCACAAGTAGCCAAACAGCCACCAGTTGCCATCTTCACCCTCTGTGAGCAAAAACCCAACACAAGCTGTTAACAAGATGTGGCAAAGCCACATGGTGGAAGAAGCAAGGTGAAGAGGCCGCTGCTCTGTGTCACACTACCCTCCAGGGAAAACACAGCCACACATGAGCCAGGACCTACACAGCCCTGGGACTGCTACCAGGTACATGAAACTCGCTGACAGTACCACCACTCCAGCATAAAAACTGGGAAGACTAAAAGGTATACAACTGCTCTCCCCACCTTGGCCAAAATATTTATACTTCATCTTTTATTCTTTTTTTCTATGAGGTGCACCAGTGTGCCAGGCCAACCTTTTTGTCTTTACTGGTCTAAAAGCCAAAATCCCTCCTTTGTGTGTTGGAAAATACATTATCAACTTGACTGCATCTGTAATTCAAGCTTTTTCTACAACAGGCACTTTTTAATGCCGTTTCCATCAGTACCACAAAGAGGGCAGACTCCAGGAGCAGAGAACTTGAGGAAGGTCAAGCATACCTTGTTCACACAGTTTGCAGAACTAGAACCTTTGGAATTAGGAGGGTTAGAAAAGCATCTACTTAATTTTAGAGAGAAAATGCTTTGAGATTTGACATCTCCTCTCCCTCCCAACCCCAGATAGTTTCACAATGATTCACTGTAATTTTAAAATTTATTTTTAAAAAATATAATAAAACCCTATAGGAAGAAAAATCATATATTCAAGTCGCAATGGCCATTCTCTAACTTCAGCCTTTTTGTAGACACCTTAGCGATAAAAAGTAAAATAGTCACTTATAGTAAGAATAGTTCTTCAAAATACACTCCTCCACCATAAAAAAAAAAAATAAATATCAGTTTGGAGATGTACAAATTCCATAGGTGCAAAACCAGACTTTCTGAAGAGCAGCCATGTTTCCGCGTTACGTGCAATTGTCTCCGTTCATTTCCCTGCTACCAGAACGTGGGCTGCGCAGGATGAAGAGACTGTAGCGCCTTCAGCAACAAAATTCCCACTAGTAGTGAGTCCTACCTAGTGAAGGGGGAATGTGGAATTCGTGGAAGCAATATGCTACTAAGAAGCAGACACTGCAGTTAAGAAACCTAGGTTCGGCTGGCGTTTGTTTTATTTTGTTTTTTGCTCCTTCAAATATTTGACCACAGAGCTTTAGTCTCAGTGATAAGCAAGTAATACTTTCCAAATCAGGCTGTAGGACATTTCAGCAGAAAGGTAAAGCTGGATGCATGCATACGAACATGCAGAGAACAATTTACAGACCTTAGACGGGAAGCCAAGTGTCTGAGCCCTCATTAACTGTTCTCTGACAAACTGAAGGGTCCCCATGTGCTGTCTTTTAGTAAATCCAAGTTAGGGCTATTAAATGGTAAAGCGTATCTGTTCCTCTAGTGTGCACACCCTCCCACCATTTGAGTGCAGCTACACAAACAACTAATTCAACACAACTGAGGTGACGAACTGCCCGGGTGGGCAGGTCAGGAATGGGTGGAGAACCTCCTCAAACAGATCAGCCAATGAACAAAAACCTTCTTCATATGCAACAGATTTGCTTTAGTTTTTTTCCTGTCCTCAGGGCTTGTTCCTGTCTCTTGCCAGAGATTTTCATCCCACCAGTTTTGCTGGATGCCAAATCACTTAATACGGTAATAATCGTTTAATTAAGGGGAAACCTATGTTTTGGGTGGTATGCTGGGAGGAACGGGTGCAGACACAGATGGACAATATCTTGCTTCTCAAAAAATCAAGTGTTTATGTTTTATTTGCCACGTATAACCTAATCAAAGAGAAAAATATAAAATGAAAGTGAAATATATATGGAAGTGAAAGCCTTAAGTCACCCTCAGTAAGAACCTGGGACTGGATGCACAGATGACTTTGATGAAAAATACCATAAGCTATGTCCAATCATGGGACCCATATTATTGACTGAACAGTGTTACATGTGAGCCAGAAGTACAGAGTCTTCATTAGTGAACACTCGAAGAGGTCTGCAGATCTAATCCACAGACCAAATAGACCCAAAAGCTAGGCCTTAATGCAGTCAGGCATAGAAAAGGAAGGGGATATGCCATCCAGCATACTGGAAATTGTCCTGAGCACAGGACCCTGCTGTAACCTTGCTACTTGCAACTGCTGAATACGAGATGCATAATATCCTGATATAAGTGCAATCTTGTAACACAAAGCCTGTCACTTTTAAAAGTTATTTTGCAATGAGTTGTGGTCAATTATAGCATTTCATACTTACTTGTAATTGTCATCTTCTACAAACTTTTGTAGTTCTTCTATGTACTGAACTGAGTTTAGGTATTTTTGGACATGAGGCAACAGAGGAATATCTGGAGAACAGATGACATTCATTATCACTGTACCGTTCACTGGTAAGCAAAGTTATTTTCCAGAAACTATTTAAACAGAATCAGATCTCTTGCCTTTCTATGGGAGACAGAGGTACAAACTACAGCCCCTACTGATGTTGACATTTTTGTCCTTCATAGCAATCCTCATGTGTTGAGCTGGCATTCCCCACATCCATAAAGCCAGGTACATATTTCCCTAGAGCTGCTCTGCTTACCAGAGCACATGTAAGGGAAGAGTGAGAGTGTACCCCTGGCCAAACTGAAGGCCTGTCCTGGTTTCAGCCAGGACGGAGCTAGTTTTGGTCTTCAGCAGCTCCTGTGTTTTGGAGTTGGTATGTGAAACAAGGTGACAGCACGCTGCTGTTGTTCACTGCTGCCAATCAAGGACATCTTGCAGTTTCCCAACTGTTTTGATAACGTGCAGGTTCAGACACTTGGGAGGGCTCAGCTGAATATTTGATCTAAACTGGCCAAAGAGAGTATTCCATACCATAGACGTCATGCCCAGTATAAGTGATGGTCAGCCATTGCCCTCAGCCCTTTTTAGCCCCTTTTTTTGCCTTTTGCCCTTGCCCTTTCCTTTGGGTTCGGGTTCCTTGTTCAGTTCGCTTTCCATTCGTGTTCCCTTTTTGTTATCTTGTTTTATTTTGTTTGGACCTGTGTGTTCGTCTGTCTGTTCCCTCGTGCTCTCTCTGGAACTTGCTGTTCTGGGAGAGCTGCGGGGGAGTATTCCTGCTCCCTGGCTGCTGCTCGGGACGGGCTGTATCGATCCTTGGGTGGTGAGAAATTGTGCATTGTTCATTTTATATATTCTATTATCCTTTTACATTATTAGTCTTATTAATATATTTTTATCTTTTCCTTTGCTGGCTTTGTAGAGTGTTTTTATCTCAACCTGCAAGCTCTCTCTCTCTCCATTTCTCCTCCTCACCCCACTGGGAAGGGGAGGGGTGAGCGAGCAGCTGCGTGGTCTGGTTACCATTTGGGGTTAAAACACAACAAGGCCCAAACCTGCAACTTGGAGGGTTGTATCTGAGGACTCCTTCATAGCCCACATTCTCATTATATTGAGCTTTCAGTGAAGCCACAATCCTGTGCTAATTCACATTTCACTATCAGAAATGGAGCCTTATGACTTTACTAGAACTTGAAGAGGATTGTGAGGGAGACCACCTTTGAATTAAAAAACCACCATTATCTGATCTATGAACAGAACTAGAAATGTCCAAAAGACAAGGTGAATGTATTTCATTATCTCCAGTAAAAGTACTACTCCAAAAGCAATTCTATTATTTTTAGAATTCATAGTCATAAAACTATGAAACATGGGGATACAAGTTTAAAATGTACTCCTAAAACTAGTACAATGTATTCCACATTTTTCGTCAGAAAATACATCACACACATTGTGGCAGTACGTAAGAAAAGGACAATTTTGTTCTGTCTCCTCATGCCGATGCTCTGTCATAACCAACAATACCAGAATAAACTTAAACTTTAGGGCTGAGAGGTTGATGGTGAGCATTAACAGCATTCAAACGGGTTGGGCCTTACTTACATTGCAGTACAGAAGACAAATATTAAAGATTTTAAAGTTGTTCTTTTTAATATTGCAGTATTTACACACTAGCTTACCATATTCACACGACTGCTGTAAATCTGAGATAATTCGAAGAATGTTGTTCATTAAATTTGTTCTTTGCTCACTTTCCAGAATGCTGCCTGTTGATGGGTAGGCAGAGTCAATATATGTCAAGTCTGACAGATAAATACCTGAATAAGATTAGAAAGAAAAGTTCTTTATTTAGTGTCTCACATTTAGCAGAAACAACTCAATGTTTTGAAGAATTTTTGCTTTCATTGACTAATGTACATGCAGGTTGACAACAGCATTGCCTCAGAATATTATTTTGGATTTACCTGAGAAATCATTTCAACAAGATCTTTGAAAGCCTTCAGACCAGAGTAATAACGCTTGGACTTACAAGAAAGAACATCACTGTGTCACCCTTGTTTGGGATTGAATTTGATCTCTCCGGAATCACATAAACCCTTAGTTTTGTTAACCTTCCCTCAGCTGCTCTAGCAAGGGGGCTTGGACAAGATGATCTCCAGAAGTCCCTTCCAACCCCTACCATTCTGTGATTCCGTATATGCAGATGCTGAAGGTACGAATACAGCTAGGTTTTTGCGTGCAAACTTTCATTCCCTGTACAACAAACCACAGTGGGAGGCAGAGAGGATCCCTTCCTCCTGCATCACACTAGGCACATACTGGCTGGCTTTGTCTTTAACAAAGCCATTACTTCTAAATCTAAAAGTAATTACGAGGACATGTACAACTACTCATGAACCTAACCTTCTGCCGTATCTCCAATTAATTATTCCCTTGACAAAAACGAAGCATACTAAACACCATGCTAAAATACATGATGAAAATTACTAATGATTTTAGGAAGTCTACTACGTCAGTCCTCCAATTCAGCAATTAAAAAAGTAACAGAAGGAAAGATAGTATTATCTATAACTCTTCAAGCTGAGTAGAAACTCAAACTAAATTCGCAGCAATATGGGAAAAGTTAACTTGGCAAAAAGGGCACTCTGACTGAAATGTAGTACAAATCCTGCTCTTCATATTAATTGCAACTCCAAAGATCCAAGTACCTTATAGATAAGTCTCTTAAGTCTTTTACCTGCCATTTCCTTACCACTGTAACCTCACTACTCTTTCAATCCTTTTGTCACATAGCGAGGAAAATCCTCCTCCTTCCATACTAAAGCTGTAGATAAACTGCTTATTTTAATTCTAAATGCAACTCAATTTCTTGAACTTCACCTAAAGACTAGTCGTTTTTGTCTCAACTAAATGAAACATATCCTGACCAACTCTGCTATTAATCGGAATTGCTCTTCATCCCCTACATCTTCCACAAGATATCAAAATAAAAACCCACACGACAATCAAATAATATTTAAGAAAATTATTTCAGTAACAGAAAATTTCTAAAATTACATATTGCTTCACCTCTCAGCCTTGTATAACCAAAATCATAACAAGAAGCTTGGCTTTACAGGTGAAGCACTATTAATACAACCTCACAAGAACAGCAGTTGTGTTTGTATAGCACCTAACCAGTACAGCCCTCAAATGTGAGTAGGGAAACTCTGGGCATCACTCCAAAATCAACACAAACACATGCGTGTGTGTGCACACAGAGAAACAAATTAAAATACTTGTGGTTGAAAGGTGACATATAAAGAAGTGAATAAAATGTATTACACGTGACCTGATATACTACTAAGCTTCTCAATTGTCTATTCTGCTGGAATCAGTTTATTAAAAAATAGAAAGGATAATCAGAAACAACAGATAGTGCAGCAATTAAATGGGACTATCTAGACAGCATTAGCTGTCCCAAACCTAACTTCGCTAAGAAATGCCCAAACGGGCCTTAAAAATCCCAAACCTGCTCAGTCTTCCACAGAAAGAAGTAAATCATGCTTACTAATTATAATTAAGGAAATCCACTATGAACAGGCACCTGCAATATTATGCAGGATTTTATAAACCAATGTATTTGTAGGATTATCTTTCTGAATGACTTGCTCAATTACACACTGATTTTTCTTTTAGCTAAATCAAGAACTCTTCTGTAGAGAGCTCTCTAAACTTATTTGATGCATTTTTATGAAGACTAAAATTGTCTTGAAAGTATACAACGGGAATTCTCTTTAAAATGTAATTGGCACATCTTTGTGAAGAAACCAAAAAAGATCAATGAAGGCAAAGTGAATGCACTTAAGTGCTGGCTGGCTATTGACAGAACTAAACCCAGTATTCTGCATTCCTCGCAGAGCATAATCTTTGTGGCTTTTGCTACTTCTAACACCAGTCAGATTTTATCAAATATTCTGATACCTACCCAAAACCATCACACACACGGATTTAACATTTTCCACATGTATCAGAGACTTCATGCATTTAACAACTGGAGCTGTTTCTTATTAAGTGAACGTCAAGAACTGAATGCGACATTCCGTTGAACATTCTTCTAGACTATAAATGGTTCATTTTTCCTGTTGTATCCAGCCAGGCTGCCCCTTTTATTCCAGCAACACAAATCGAGTTTTATCAGCCTGAAAGAATCTTTCTTCTAAATGAAGCCCAGTACTGTAATAACTTGAAAAGCATCTTTAGGCAGCATAGTAAAAATGTTTGATTTGTAATTGCCCGCTGAACTCTTGCACAGTCTGTTGCCATATGGTACCCTCCCTTCTACTGGCAAACAATCTTTCCTTGTTCCTAACTTCTCAGCCTCCCTACCCCCTCCTTTTCTGGAGAGTATGGATAGGAAATCCGAAGGAGGAGTTTCTTCTGCTCTCAGTGTGTTCGCGGTGACATCATAGGTGGGCTGAACGTCTAAGTCGAGTGTGTGTTTGTTTAAAAAAAACTGTCCAAAAGTGATGTATATGGAATCTGGGTCAGCTGTAGCTGGTTAGTGCACTTCTGCATGTGAGAGTAAAACACTGCAGTTTCAAAAAACATTTCTTTCTCTCTTCTGGAACAACACATACTGGAACATTACTTTTTTTTTTTTTTTTTAAATGATTAGTTAGCTTGGTTATCATATGGAGAAACCCAATTCCTCAATACAGCTTGGATCTAACCGAGAAAGACAAAAGCAGTTTTCCACTCCAACTGCAGATTAACAATCCACAGCATCGGGTAACACAGGAAGAAAAAGCAATTTGGCCTCTGGATTTTCCATCTACCACAGAAGCAAAACAGCTGGAAGGTTTTTTTTTCTTGGTAAGTTTTAAAGTTATTCTTACTTGCAAGTTTAATTTTGAGCTATTTGTGATTTCGCCCTCAATATACAATTGTGAAGAAACAAATCTCTCAGCCTGAGGCATGTTTGACAACTAAAATATAAGACTCACTTTTGTGGCATTTGGTAAACTTGGAAAGAATTAAAAAGGACTCTGCATAAGAGCAGAGACTAACTCATTCGAGTTGTAAGCATGAACAAGTTTCAGTTGTTTAGCTGTAAATCTTCTTTAGATTTTGTATATCTACAGTTACAGAAAATTAGTACTACCAGATTCTTTGCTAAGCATGGTAATTTGGGTATTGTGAACATACTAATGTGAAATTCTGATCCTAACAGAAAGCAAAAGCCAAAAATCCTATCGATTTCAGGGAAGCTGGATTTCACCCAACACCAGAGCATAGACCTAGCATTACTAGAACCAGAAAATGGATACCTCAATAAAACCACTGTAAAAAATTCTAAGTAAATCAATGCACATCTGTAAGTAGCAATCGTTGTATTTCATTTCAACTGAATTTTTATTTATGGTACTTCTGAGCAGTAGAAACAGTCTGAGTTGTACAGCCAACCAAGAAACCCAAAAGTCATACATTAATACAGAATATAAACAAGTTTGGAGCACAAACAACTGTGCAGCTGAAAATCCAAATATATTGCTGCAAGAGGCACTAATCCCTTCCTTTACCAATTTGTGGAATGATGGGGAAGTTAATTGTACCTCAATTGAACAGCAGTTTGTTTCTAAATAAAGATTCATTTCATAAGCACAAAATGCAACATAGAAGGCAACACTGTATTAAGTGGAAAATAGAGGGGTTTGTTATAGGTCTTTGGGGGGGGAGAGAGGGGAAAGGATGCAGTTGCAAGTCAACAATTAAAACAAGAAAGTTGTTTACAAACAGAAAACAAAAGTACAGATAAAACCAAAGAGTTGCTAATACACAATTTTCTACTTTTTGCCTTTCTTCATGCTGACTTGGAAATTAAAATATGGTAAATAATCCAGAACAATGGAAAAGAATTTAAGTTACATACTTGTATTAACAAACTCTCAGAAATGTCTGACACATTAAGAGAGAATGGAGTGATGCTAGAAGAGACAAAAGTGTTACAAAAAAATTAATTAAGATTTAGTAGCCATAGGAGGAAAAAAAGTCTGAAGCACTTTTGACAAACAAGAAAGATGGATCCTTTCCAAGTTCCTGAGCCCTTTTTCTTACTATCCTTTTGTGCTTCTTTACATACTAGAGAACAACCTAAACACTGAAAAACCCCATTTGAAGCCTGCATTGTGTGCTTTGGACACCAGTCTCCATTCATTCATGATTAGCCAAGGTTTTGATTTATACTGCTTAGAACAATTCCTAAATCTTTCACAAATGAAAACAGCTGAGTCAATAATTCTAAAGCAATAAACTGGCTATCTGCAAGGTTTTAACTCACTTGCCTTTGCTGTCTTCCAACTTCATAGTTCAAATTCTGAAATGTTTATTTTAAAACAAATAACAAAATATTATGCTGTCACCACAAGAACAACCTGAAAAATGATGGAAAATACTCCATATAAAGTTTTACGGGAATTTACTTCAAAGAATGAAAATGCTAGACTTTTAAACTTTTGCTAGTAACTACATGGCTTTATCAGGTCTTAATTATTGTTTTACAGGGCTTTGTTTGTTTTTTGTAACATGCCCTATTAGTCTGGTCCTTAAAACGGACCAGCGAATGAAGCAAAATTTCCTATAGCAAACATCACTAGATGCTTAATGTCTTCAGTATCTCTTTTACAGAGAATTCTGGAGTCCCTAAATAACACATTTCCCAACACAAAATGCACGGTTGCATTGTACCTGCCTGTTAAAATGGTGCAAACACACACAATGGCTGCAAACCTCACATAAAAACAACTTCACCCCAAAAAATCTGGAAAAGTTACGATATTTCGTTGTGTTTTCAGAATATCAAGTATGACAAGATTTACAATCTCTTCTGTGGAGAATTTCTGAGAATCTATCATTTTTTAAAGTGACACATTTTCAATGACTACTTTGAAAACCTGTGATGATTTTTAGATGGCCTTTCCTAAAAGGAATCAGATTCCCGTTAATCTCAGAGAAGCAGAATTCTGTGACTCAATACATCATGTATCGGACTAATAAAAACCAAAAACTTATTATTCCTGGACCCCTGTCAATACAATTGAAAATAATCCTGTTATTTCAGTAGAGGCAGAGCAACTTGCCGGAAAGGCACTTGTTCATATAGGGGAAAATAACTTACTGAAGTACACAGATACATCAAAAATCTATGTGAAGATTTCTCCCATAAGTGTTTTCCCCACACCAGTATTACTTCTAATGACACGGAACCAGTTTTAAACTAGAAACATCCACAAAAATCACATACTCTGTGTAGTGATAGGGGAACATAGATGGTTTTATTGATTTTCACTGCTTAAAGCTTAACAGAAAGCTAAGTACACATAACATCAATAAGAGAGCTTTCAGATTAACTGGTATCATCTTCAGAGGATCTTTATTCTCAGCAGTATCGTTTATTTTCTAAAAAAAAATCCAACTCTGTTTCTCTTCCCATTTTATATGTTTATAAATGGAGGTTTATAAGAGAGGACACCATTGGTATTTATCGTTTTAATAAATATTCTAATAAATATTCTGAATAAAGATAAGTACTGATACTGTGCTTTCCATACAAAGGGGATCCTATATTCACATTTACCTGCCTCACTTCCACTGCATTCAGTCATACCAACCTACACCGCCCAGGGAGAAGCAGTCTTGTCAGCTCTGAAAGAACAGATTCTAATTTGTGTTGTGGGTCTCCAAATTCTGCATCCTGCTCAACGTGAAAGTTACAGCAGTACAACAAAGAATAAATAGCCTGCTGTGTAAGAAAGTTAAAAAATGCCAAATATCTACTACTTACAAATACTAGAGTTGCAGGGATGAGGAAGTGGGAAAGTTATACAATATTTTTGGGGTTATGGTAGTTTCTCAGTGAAAGTTAAAAATAGCAGTTACCAGTTTATTTTGCTCTTTTGAATTAGATTTTTGTTCCTTTAAAATGCTTTTAAAAGTAATAATTCAAACACTAAGTTTGAAAACATGTTGTGGGTTTTTGCAGGGTCAGTGGGGTTTGGTGTGGGGTGGTGTTTTTTTGTTTTGGTTTGAGTTGGGTTTTTTTTGCATAAGGATCAGTCTGGAAAAAAAAGAGGCCAGAAGAAAAAAAAAATGGCATTAAATGTGAAATGGTATTGAAGCCCTACCACAGCTCTGAGTATTTCTGACAAGATGATGATGAAGTTTGTGTTGCTATGAATAGTTGCACATTTTCTCCTGCTAAAACATCAGCATGCCAGAACATACGTAATGCAACTTCTACAGAAAGCTGAGACCCAAAACTGAGCAACAGAGAAACATGACAGAACTAAGTAACAGTGACAGTCCATTCTAATTTTAAACCCATGACAGTTCATAACGAGTTAAACAACATATTTTAAAGCAACGGTATCTGTAAACATGATCTCTCATTTATTTTCCAAGGTCTCCATTCAGTTATTTCAACAGACCCACTCAATACAAACTACTCTAGACTTGCAGGAAGGATCTGAGACTGTGGTTCTGTCTAAACTGATCCCAGAGCCTCAACCACTTTTATCTCCTAACATTTATGACACTACCTAAACATCTAAACCTGATAATCTGTGATATAAAGGGTTGATTAAAAAACCAAAACAAAAACCACCAAACCAAAAAACCAAAACAAAACCAAAAACCAAACAACCACCTTAAAACCATTTCCTAACTCTAATATTTGTCATTTTTAGGTCTTACTTATTAGGCTATCATTCTGTGATATTTTGGATAAACAGTTTATATTTTTTTAAGCTGCTTGCCCAGAACATCAGGAAATTTCTGAAACAGTATTTTCATTTCCTTCTAAGCTGATTAAAACTCCAGGTAAATATTTTACTCAGAACCTATTCTTGTATAACAAGTTAGGCATTAAGCTGCTCAAACACGCTAAGCAACAGTGTAAGATGTTTAATTTTTTTCAACGTCAAACTTTCCCTGGAAGCACATATGTTCCCTACCAGGCAGATTCTCAGAAGGAACTCGTCTCTACTTACCTGAATGTCTCAGTTTAATACAAGATATTCAAATTATTTCAAAGTTCTAGGGCATAATCTTACCCAGCTGTTGCATTTGGTTATGCTATATTAGACCATTTAATTCATTTTATAGTCTGACAGCACATATATTGACACAGAACTTTAACACCTAAGTGTAAAAGTTCAAAATGAACACATATAATATTAAAAGAAATGTGGAAAGCAGACTGCAGTAGAATACATGGTCAGAAAGTGGGCTGCATTGCAAAATGTTTGGTTTTGAAAGCTTCATTTAAGTTTTAATGTATTTCAGGGGAAAAATGTGCTGCTGTGGGGAAAACCCCCAGCCATTCATTATTTAAGTAACTCTATAGGGTCTTTAAAAACTACCAAGAACTAAAGTGTTATTCACCTTCTTGGACTATGAAGTAGCTATTATATACTGTGAAAATAGTAAAATACTGGACTTGTATTACAGCTTCATCCTTAACCATATGCCATGAAGTTACTTTCCCTGCATCTGCAAACACTGAACTAAGTATTGAAAATAATTTAGAAGAGGTGAAGAGGTTTCAAACTTCAGACAATTAGTTTAGCTCATCTTTGTCAAGTTAGAAACCACCCACAGACCAGTTTCCCATGTGCTTGCCATGATTCATGTGAAAATTTAACCTAATAAACTTCCAACTCTGAGCACTGTTCAAGTGATTAATATTTTAAGTGTCTGAAATTACCAAAGAAAAATACACAATTAGCTCTGGAGAAAAGTGAGACCTTTTCCAACTTCCCCTCCCCCCCGAAGTTACACTTTCAACAGAGAAATATTAACAAAACTTTTAACCAAATTCTGTTTTTCAAAGAAAAAAAAATACTTAGCAGTAGACACCAAAAATACTTATTACTACATACTAACAGTAAAACATACAGAAATGAGTTTTTAAATATAAACTTTCTCAAACTTTTATGTATTCCCTCCATTTATGTAGGATAAGAAAAGTTTTTCAGTATGTGTTAAAATCAAGTGTTTCCTTCCCCCCCCCCCCCCCAAAGAACCCGGGCTCACAATACAACTGTCAGCCAAACAATAGGTTATTTTTTAGGCAACAGTAGAACATTTGATCAAGATTCGTAGATATAATTCCTGAGTGCCTCTACAGCATTGTTTGAAGTTTGTAGCCACTCCTGTTAGTGAAGCCAAAAAAATAAAGACTTGATACATTTACTCTGAGGTTGAGCAGACATTATTTGTAGCCATAATATTAAAGCCAGTAACAGAACTGCGAGAAGTGACCTGACACAAAAGTCACCTTTTCATTTGTAAATGCAAATGTGGAGGATGCAGCACAAGTCTGCTTCTCCTTCAGGGTGACTGCTTCACGACTGCCAAATGCACTTAAACTTGAACTTGGCAGGAACAGCATGAAAATTAAGCTTCTCTGGTTTTATTTTATTTCTTTTCATAACTACAGAAAGGCCACCGTACAAGGCCTTGTACAACCGCTAATAGTAGTCTGGAAAGGAAAGTCAGATCAACAACTGAGATAAGAATAGTGATCTGCCTGACAAAGCACATAAAACATGAAAAACGAGGGGGTTTCCTGATTTACGTGCTACCTTTGTTTATCATCTCAAGTATTTTAAAAAAATAAAGTTAAAACTAAGTACCTAAATTTTTGGGTTTGCAGCTCAAAATAGAAAGCTATTCTTTTAAGCTGATCTAATGGAAACTAACTCCACATAAAAGGCTTGTCTACTTACACATAAACATGGCAAACCCATCAGTTTAAGGCAGTTTAAGCAGTACAAGAGCCATAGTCATAGCTCTAATTTAATGATTTTATCTTTTATCTGTTCAATAGTCTCTCCTGACAGTCATCATACTTGCTTTAAAATGAAGATATTTCAATGGACTTTGGGTGTACTGTTGTTCCTGCTGCTGTCTATTGGGCGCTGTACAGAACAATCTACGCCTAATAAAACATACCAAAGGAGGCATCCTCGTTCAGCAGACGGTGGAGAGGAAGGGAGGAAATGTGGTTACACATTTTTGGTCCCAGAACAAAAAATCACAGGGCCAATTTGTGTGAATACTAATGGACCAGGTACTGGTAACAGAAAAGATGAAGTCACAAGAATGGACATAGAGAACTTGAAGGATGTGCTGTCCAAGCAAAAGCGGGAGATTGACATTTTGCAACTGGTAGTGGATGTGGATGGAAACATTGTGAATGAAGTAAAATTACTGAGGAAAGAAAGTCGTAACATGAACTCTCGGGTCACCCAACTCTATATGCAACTCTTGCATGAGATAATTCGAAAACGTGATAACTCACTTGAGCTTTCCCAGCTAGAAAACAAAGTCCTTAATGTTACAACGGAAATGTTGAAGATGGCAACAAAATACAAGGAGCTTGAAGTAAAATACGCAGCACTAACTGATCTTGTAAATAATCAGTCTGTGACTATCTCGCTGCTGGAAGAGCAGTGCTTGAGAATCTTCTCGCGACAGGACACCCATGGGTCTCCACCTCTCGTTCAAGTCGTGCCACAGCACATTCCTAACAGCCAGCCATACACTCCCGTTCTTCTGGGAGGTAACGAGATACAGCGAGACCCAGGCTACCCCAGAGACAGAGATGTAAGGCCACCGCCTGATCCAGCTACCTCTCCTACAAAGAGTCCTTTCAGAGTACCACCACTGGCTTTAATTAATGAGGGTGAGCTACCTATCACTATTTATCTAACCTGAGATTTCTCTATTTCAGGGGGAAACTGTCCTGGTTATAGAAACAGAATGAAAAATTTAAAGTATCTGGTACAGCTAGCCCTTGATCCTGATTCTGATTTTCTCTCTCCTCCCTGGGAAAGCTTTAGTTTGTCAAATAGTTTAATTTTTAAGCTGTAACTGTGTAAGATGAATTTGTTTAAATAGCCGATACTCAAATTCAATCAGAAGAATTTACACCTTTGAGTCAAAATATTGGGGTTTCTGTGTCCAGCTGAGTTTTGAGTTATGGGAACGAAAATCCAGTAGTAGCATACACTTCCTAGTATTTAGTCCTGCTTCTTTGAAGATGCCTACTAGCTACATGTTACAGTAACTGGCAATGGTGAATAAAAGAAGATAATTCACTTTAAATAAGTGAAGTAATTTTAAGTAGTGGTCCTTTATACTTACACGTATACATTTGCCAGAAGTTAATCCTGCTAGAATTTTACTCCTCCTATTCTGAGCTGCATTAAAATGAACATCTAAATCTACCAACAGTCGTGCAATAAGTCTCTACGTGGTTGGTTGAAATATTCAAAAGAGTAAGATAAGTTTGAAAGGATAATTAAATCAAGGCTGGATCCAATTAGATGCACTCAGCTTTGAAAATTTAAGATGAGTAACTACATTCCCAGTAATTTGATGTCAGTAGGGGATGGCAAGTTGAACTAATACCATAAATATTATGAAAACACATTCAGGAGACCATGTCAGATCTTCAGGTCATTAAATAAATGTACTTATCACTAGAAACAAAACTTTTAACAAGAAAATTCAGGGCACCTCAGAGGTGCCCTGAATTCTATCATAATTCTCACTTTAGTAAAATTTTGACAGAATTGTGAGAAAAAAATCCAAGGATTCAGAAAAACAAGGTTTTCCTCAGACATCTATTCAAGCTCTTGCTCTCGGCTTCTATCAGCTTGCACAGCAAAAGGGTTTGGTTGGGGTTTTTTTTTGTTTGGGTTGTTGGGATTTTTTTGCTTTCAAATTTGCCTTTAGTCAGAGTGGGAAGTTCAGCTTGGTCCCTAAGATGACAAACATTTGTTTGTGACTGTTCTACGGCATTACAAACAACTAGCTGCTGATGGGAAGAACAACTATTTTTACTCAGGGTCTGTGGAAAATTCATGCACAAGCCCAAGTAAAATGCCAGATGTCATGAGAATTTAAATCGCACATCGTGACCGAAGGAAACAGCTAATATAGAAGCATTAGGTTAATGTCTGGTCAGACAGCAAAAGTATCTCTAAAAAACAGCGACTTCTGGTTTCCCAGAAAAGCCATGCTTCAAGATTGTTATAAATGCATCTTTTCCTCTCTCAATATATGCCTGATTTACATGAAAAATGAAGCAATAGCACTAAATGTTTTCCTCTAAATTATCTACCATGGTTTTCACTAACCCCTCTACCCCCAAAAGTTCAGAGTTTCAAGCCATTTTTTGCAAAGGGAACACAAAGAAACCTTAGGAAACTTATTTTAACATTATTCAGCTTCCTTTATTTAATACTAGGTTCTTGAGTTTGAAGTGTTTCTTGCAGTGCCCTGGGAAAACAAGGGTTGAAAATTGCTACAGCTGGTAGAGCATCAATGTTCAAAACCAACACGAAATTGCAACACAATGCCCAGTTATTATCTCTGGGCTTTTAAATGAAGATAATCATATTTAACGGTACACAGAACCAAAATTGTTTGTGTCACAGAAAAAGGGACGTTACAGTTAAAAGACGATGACTACATAAAGATGTCAAAAAAGACCAATGAAAACCAAACAGTTCCTGTTCAAAATAGGCCTGTTAAAGACTTGGTTTTGACAGAATAAACAACTGGACAAACAAGCAGGAGCTTTTTCCTATTGTATCTGAAGTCATAACTGATGGATACTTGCACACAGCAGAAGGTTACAGAAGTGTTACAGAAGTGTCAGTGTGCATCTTAATATTGTGAGAGAAGAGTAAAATTCAAAATATATGGGGAATAGATGGATGAGATTATATTTTCTGAAGAGTATTTTAGTTAATTTGCATAAAAATTGCCCTAAAAAGTGAGGAAGAAGAATCATAGAATGGTTAGGGTTGGAAGGACCCTTGAAGATCATCTAGTCCCACCCCCCCCTGCCCTGGCTGGGCAGGGACACCTCCCACTAGACCAGGTTACTCAGACCCCATCCAACCTGGCCGTGAACACTCCCAGGGATGGGGCATCCACAGCTTCTCTGGGCAACCTGTGACAGTGCCTCACCACCCTCATTGTGAAGAATTGTGAAGAATGTTCCTATGAATTATAGTTTTCACAATTATATTTAATTCTTGGAATAATAACTAATGTCCCCAAATTTTACTGCCACTATGTTGCAAAAGTAGCTTCAAGTAGATAGAGAACTTGGAAATTACGCACACATCCCGCCCCCCCCCCAAAAAAGCTAATACCTCTTAGTTAACAATGTATTTTTTTTAATATATGTCCAATTTTATTTTTGAATTTTCCTCTACTATTGCCCTCGAAATCCTCTGTATGAAGCTTACACGAGTACAGCTTCTATATCATCCCCTCAAGATAACATTTGGCATATTAAATTAGGATCCAGCCATCATTTTATTAAGCTTCCAACTTAAAATATTTCATCACTTTCCTTCTCTACATCTGATTTACAATAGAATAGGCTCTGCACTAAATCATATATCCAAACCACAATTTTAGAAGTGAAATATTTAACAGATCATCTTCTCAGAGTATTTCTAATATATGTCTCAGCAACTTAGTGTACACAGACTATTACAAAAGACTAGATATACATGAGATACTTCTTGCTTACACAGATATTTTAAGCAGAAGAATTATGCTTTTTTCATTAGCCAGAGCTTCCATTCACACCAGCACTGTGAAGAATCTTACACCGTTTCACAAATCTCAGCATTTCCACTGAGCAAGAAAATGATCAGTTCTTACACCATGAACTTAAAATAATTATATATAACAAAGAATTTACTTCTCAAAAGAGATTCAAGGCTATACACTGAAAGTTATGGAATTTGTTGGACTTCCTTACACTAAGAATAGAAGCCTGTGATCTCTACTACAACTTTAACTTATGACAAGCACATAGAAAAATTTGAGAATCGAGAAGCAGACAAGTTGCATCCTGTGACCTTAATTCCAGCTGAATTTCAGGAGCGATCGAAGTGTATTACATTAACAGAAATCATGTGAAATAATACACAGCACATCTAATTGAGCTGTTCTTAATAGTCTATTAACCTTACAAAAATTACTTGTCTGCTTACACTTTTTCCAATGCAATAATTGCTTTACAATAATACATTTAGAATCACCTCTCTGTTCAGTTATACAGCACCTAAATTTTCTTTAGACAGTTCAACGAAAGGGAACGAGGCCCAACATAGCCCAGGAAATTACCTATCCACTGGACTAATTTTGCAGTGTGCACAACCTACATGGAAATACTAATTGTGCACAAGAGAAAAAAGCACTCGTGTACCAAGGCAACAGCATTTCTTTCCTAACCTACTACTGTATGCAGTGCAAGAATGACAAAAACATCATCACATATCGACGGTAGAGTATGCAGCACTACTTACAACGATGGCTCGATGTCTGCAGCATTCTTGGTAACACTGTCACAGCCACAAGGTCCGAGTTGTCACCTTCATCAGATACACAAGCTCTCTGCACTCTAATTAATATGAGATGCTTTATGGATTTCTTGCCAATTACACACTTATCCATCTGGCAACCGACTTTAAAACACCTATTCAACTTGCTTTTGTCATGCAACCTTGATCTGCAACGAAGGTCACTTTCACTCGACCTCTACTCTTGCTCAAAGAATAACCTCAACAACAGTCTTGTATGCTGCTTTAAGCATTAGCTGCTTCTGTGGCTGATGAGTTTTCTCTGAACTTCCAAGAAGATTTGAGAAAATGAGCCTTCTAAAATGAGAGGAAAGCTGTAGATAATTTATTTTCAGATTTACTGAGTATGAGTTTTCAAATACATTTAGGGCATCCACCACTAACTAGCTATCAGAACATACCCTGTCTTTCACTGACAGGGATGGGTTATTTACTAATCAACTGAAGTAAGGATAGATGAACATAAATCCTTTTTTAAAAAGTAGAAAATAAAATATTACCAAAAATTGAAAGGCAAACCAGGCAAAGTTTTCAGAGATACGTAACCACATGCTTCTACAGAATAACCAGATGCTCTTTTGTAAGTAGCATATGTGAAGCCACTATTCACGTGGTCTAAAATAGAGCTTTCAAGCAGCACTGTCAACACCAACAGCATTTCTGTAGAATTACAGCCTTGAAAACTAGTATGTGAGCCCTTTTAGTAGTTCAAAAGTCTTCCTCCATTGCTTGCATATTTTTTT
This sequence comes from Podiceps cristatus, assembly GCA_000699545.1. Classification (NCBI taxonomy): domain Eukaryota; kingdom Metazoa; phylum Chordata; class Aves; order Podicipediformes; family Podicipedidae; genus Podiceps; species Podiceps cristatus. Next base: position 41,917 of record KL272858.1, read on the forward strand.
CCATCAGTATCCATCTACATGTATCAGACCAGGATGACACATGAAGCTTAAAAGATTCCTATCCACAGTTAACAGGCTGATCCTAGAACTGGGTAAGTATATAAAGGCAAAAAAGTTGTGCAGCATAAGAATGCTGTTTCACTAAATTCCATGTCTGCAGACTTTTGGCAGCAAATATGTTTGGCAGCAGCTCTCAAACTATTTATGCATTAATTGGTGTGGGGGGGTGGTATTTGGGTGTCTTGCATTTGCTTTGTTTTAAACTTCCATCAGTTTGAAATGGGTGCACTATGACAATGAAGTAAATGAAAGTCTACCTTCTGTAAAAGTGGTACAGGAGAAAGCAGTTAAGAAAAATTGTAACGCAGTTCTTGAATATCAAGAGTATAAGTCTTTGACACAGTAGGCAAAGTTAAAAATTGGATGTTGGTAACCAAAGGCTATTATCTGTTTAGCAAAACAAGGTTTTTGTTTAAATATAAAGAGAGAGGATATTGACATGTTTATTTATACATACACAATTAATCTAAGTGATTTTTACACTGTTTTCCACAGTAGTTTTACCTTGAGTTACTGACTTTCCATTACCATTACAAAATATTCTCGAACAATGTGCACTGCACAGCCAGGCGTGAATGCTCACAGCATTTCTTTTCAAAAAGGTCCATTCAAAGACTGCCAACAAGCCAAGGAAGCCGGGCATTCCAACAGCGGGATTTATATGATCAAACCTGAAAACAGTAATGAGCCAATGCAACTATGGTGTGAGAACAGCCTGGATCCTGGAGGATGGGCAGTTATTCAGAAGAGGACAGATGGATCTGTCAACTTTTTCAGGAACTGGGACAGTTACAAGGTAAATTCTGGGATGCAGAAAATCAGCTGCTTCATTTCAGTGCGGCAGTGATGTTACCTATTGCAATCGAGATGGTGCAAACACTTCCGATGCAATTCTTCATTGCAAGTGGTTGTACTGAATGATAAACACTGAGGCATTGGAAACAGATGCTTAAGTTAGACAGTGAAATTAGTTTTACAAAGGTAATTTTAAAAGTGGTCATCCCTCAGAGGCAAACACACCACAGTGGGAATGTCCTATTTCACTCAAGGCATTACTTAATTTGTATGACCTAACTTACTGTCTGCAATAGCCTGCATTTGTAACGCACAACGCAACAACTGGGGAGACATGTTATTCTAGACAGTGACTGGGAAATCATTTATTACAAAGACCTAACTAAACACATGATTTTTATTAACACACTGAGAACTACAGTAAGTACTTGAAAAGCTTAATTGTCTCCCTTATGAATAAGCAAACTCAGCCAGTGGAATTATTAATTTAAGCACATTAATAGTTTTGGAGGATCATGGCCTCATTAAAAAAGTCCTAATAATGAATTAAAGGAAATAATTTCTACCTTTAAGATTAGGTTAGAAATCTGAAGATGTAGGGCTGTTAAAGGGAAACACATTCTTGTGTGTTACTGTGGTATTATGCACTAGCAGGCAAAACACACACTGCTTTAGAGTAATTACACACTAGACGGGAAATGTGAAAAAACATTTGGCTGGGTTTTTTAAATAATAGTAATGTACTGACTTCATACACATAGGGGACAGTTTTTCCCCTATGATGCTGTGCTCACTTTAAATGGATCTACAGTTGCCACGTGCATTATATCTGAACAGAGAACTAAGCCACACTTTATCAGTAATCTAAGCATAATATCATATATACAAAGGAAATGACAAAAGATTACTATGAGTTTTCACTTTTTGCATTCTTGGAATTTAATGATTCAAATATTAATCATTCCTTAGTAGCAGTTATTTAAAATTTTTACTTCTCAGAAAAGTAGGTGGCTGGGTTTTGTGTTTTTTTGTTGGATGGATTTTTTTTGGTGTGGTGGTGTTTGGGGTTTTTTTGGTGGTTCTTATTTGTTTGGGGGGTTTTGTGGAGGTTGTTTTTTGGGGGG
>KL272858.1:43926-102398 GCA_000699545.1 Podiceps cristatus
GTGGTGGTGGTGTTCTGGGTTCTTAAGTGTTATAAGGCACTCCATAACTGCCTTATAAAGCAGCCATACACATTTTGAATATAATGAAAAGAAAATGTAGAAGAGTGTGCAACTGGTGTCCAGTAACAGCTCAAGCTTGGGCAAATTTGCCCCCAAGAGATTTCTCATTAAATCGCACTGGCTGAAGATGGTATTCCTGTTGCCTAACTTCAAGTACTAGCAGGTGCACCTCTGTGACTGCCTTTAAACTAAAGCCTGCACCACTGACAACAGAGATATCTCCCATGCCCATATTGCTACTTTCTTCCCGGTCTCCGTGTGGCTGCACAGCTACAACATTGACGCAAGGGAAGTACTGCAAACGTGGCCACGAGCCAGGAGAAAAGCACCGCTACCATTTTTGGCAGCAGCATGATGCTAGATCAACTTAAGCCACTTGTGAAACTGCAGCTTGAGTTAGGAACCTAGACTGTTTATCTTCTGGAGAGACTTCAAAGCAGGAAATCAACTGCAGGTCCTACATAATCCATGGCCTGAGGAGGAGGGTAGGCAGACCTGAGACACGAGGAAGTGAAACAGATAGCTACTGTGGGGGACATACCTACTTTAGCTGCAACACTAAACAGTAACAGCAGTGGTTTAACTCAGGGAGAGGAGACAGCAGATATGAAATATGACTTCACGGCTGCCATACTGGTAGTCTGGGATTTGAAAGATGTCTTTCTATTTCATTTTATCTGTCCTTCATAGAGAGAACAGATAAATTGTGATTACATTTACAGTAGAAAACAACAATAGGTGCATTAAAAAGGCAACAAGAAGTTATCTAACTTAAACAATGAGACTGTTGATCTATGAATACCTTTTCCAACCTGGAAGTATACCCCCTTAAATTTCATTATTCATACATTCTTACAGATCCCCTTAGTTTTGTCAAGAAATATATTGTTTCAGTTTCCCTATTCTCTCTCCCTTTATCTTAAAAAGAAGAGGACATCACAGAAAACAGATAGTTTTGCCACCTTTACTGATTCTGGTAGTACCTCATATGGCTAGCAGTCCAACTAAGTGGCCAAGAGCAGCAAAATAAAGCATTTAAACGCATGGGTTGCACAGTCATTCAGAAGTTCGAAGGCTTTCAGTACCCAGGTTCCACTGGTTTATAATACTCCTGCTGATGAGCGTTTTGACAAACAAGAACAACTAAGCTATCACCTTCTGCTCTTGTTTTGTACAGAAAGGATTTGGAAACATTGATGGAGAGTACTGGCTGGGACTAGAAAATATTTACATGCTTACCAATCAGGATAATTACAGACTATTGATTGAGTTAGAGGACTGGAGCAATAAGAAAGTCTATGCAGAATACAGCAGTTTCCGCCTGGAGCCCGAAAGCGAATTCTACAGGCTACGCTTGGGAACATACCAAGGAAACGCAGGTGATTCCATGATATGGCATAATGGAAAGCAATTCACAACACTGGACAGAGACAGGGATATGTATACAGGTAAGGAAACTAGTATGTATGTGAAAAATGAATACAGTAGATTCCATTAGCGATATCACCTTTAAAAAAGAATATAGTACCAAAAAAAGTATGTAAATTCTGATAAAACAACTCTATTGAAAGATGCTTCAAATCGGCTGTGATAAAAATCACATCAACAGGGCCACCTTCAAGCCCCGTCACTATTCTGAGTTGAAATTCTATTACCCTCACTAAAGGCACCCTTGAGCAAGCTTTATACGTAGCTCAGTGACATCCTTATCACTTGCATGTGACTCTGCAGTCAGAATAACTGTCCAGGTGATCTCTTGGAGTAGTGCTGCACCCACATACTGATAATCACCATGAACTAAAGCCTCTGAACAGCATGAAAGGAACTCCAGTTGTGCACAGGAGTGCCAATTATGTACCAATACCTATAAAATGGGCAGATCGTGGTTTCCTTCTCCTTAAAGGAGGCTTTTTTGTTTATTTCCACACTTTTCCTCCAGCTTTCCCCTTAAAGGCTTAGCAGTAAAAGAAAGGGGGAGTTGTAATACTTCAACTGCTTTTTCTCAGCTGTCAATAACCATAAAGATGGACAAATCTTGCAAACTCTTAAGCAAGCCTGTAACAGTAAATACACAAGTTACCAGCAGCTCTTTGTGAAACTGTGGCCCTGCGTGCTGCTTGGGACTGTATCAACTCACATTGCTTCCATTGAAGTATGTCTAAACAGTACATAATCTGAGTTCCTTGAATGTTAGCTCACAGACAAGCACTGCTGGTAGTCTGAGAAGAGCTGATCTCCTTAGTTTCCAGTGGTTACGTTAAATACCATGTCAATAATCCCCACCCCCCCGCCTCCAGCAATGGTTACTGTTACAACAGAAGTTATAATTTTGGTAGAAGCAGCAATTGATATGACCACAATAGGCTATGAAGTACTTCGAAGTTCCCTCTAAGAACAAGCCAGAACATGAAAGTGTTTGCTAATCCCCACTGCTCCTCTTTAATGTTTAAAGTTCACCCATTTCTTTCTGTTCCCCAGGAAACTGTGCTCATTTTCACAAAGGCGGCTGGTGGTACAACGCGTGTGCCCACTCTAACCTTAATGGGGTGTGGTACAGAGGAGGCCACTACAGGAGCAAGTATCAGGATGGAATATTTTGGGCTGAGTACCGGGGAGGTTCCTACTCTTTGAAAGCAGTTCAAATGATGATCAGACCTATAGACTGAGGAAGAAAATCCCACAGTGCTCAAGTGACCACATATAAACTTCTCAGCACTTGAGTTCCAGAAAAATATTACTTTTTAATCATTATTTTGCACAATCTGCCCCTGCAAAAGCAGGTCTACAGTTTTCCTTTTTTCCCCTGTTGTGTTCCCCTCTTTTTTTTTTTTTTTTTTTAAGAAACCTTTTCTACTGTGACAGACGGTGTTTTCTTAAACACACATTCACAAAAGCAGATGGTTGTGCTTGCAAAGCATATTTATCTCTGTTCAAGTCCAACATACTTTATGTAAACAGTCATTAAAGCCGGTAAAAAAAATATCCAGATATATGACAAGATACAAGCTTTTTCACTTCAAAAGCTTATGCTTTTTCAGGTTAGCTCAACCCTTAAATGTAAATATGTGAAATGACATTGTCTTGCTTTAATGTGAAAATTGATTAGTTATTTAACAATTTATTTAAAAATGTTGGTATTACTTTCAATGAAAATCTGACTTCACATTACTGTTTAAGATTTACTCCAAGAAGCTACACAAAAATTTGAAGACATTCTAGCTTTGCCAGCAGAGAGATTTTTGCAACAATTATTTCAAAATGAAGTGGTGAATTAAAAACATAAAAGATAAAATTTCTTAGTGGTGTAGCGAAGTCCTTAAGATCTGCATATCCTACCTTCTGTAAATCACTTGGGAAAAACGTTCCTAACATTAGAAAAGAAAAAATAATTGTATGAAGTTATTGATAAATGTAAGACAACCAAATTGTTTGGTACTTTTTTTACTTTCAACCTCCATATTCAAACATCCTAAATTAAACAAAAACATTTCTTGATATTTTGAACTTGAATGGCAAAACAAAAAGTCCTGATATTAAAATTGGGACTTGACACTTGGAGACCCCTCCCCTGCTCCCATCAGGAGTGACGAGGCCTGATCAAGTGTTCACACATACTCATTTGGAGAAGGACGAAGTCTCTGAACATTAGAAGCTTCCCCCCAACATAACTTTCTGCTGACATAGTAAAACAAAGATTAGAAATCAGCTCTGATCGTATTCTTTCTGCCACCCCAAACTTGGCCTGCTCTTAATTTCCCTTCCCCTACATGCATACAACTTTTGATACTGTCTATATTAAGTTTTCTACCTTCTAGATATCAGATTTCACTGGAATATGTAATTTAAGAAATTAATTAGAAAATACTTTTGAAACCTTTAACAAAAGCCATACAAGATACTGCATTCAAAACAAGGTACTTCCAAATCAGAAACAACAAAATGCATGCTTTAGGTACCAGGGCTTCTGAAACTGAAAGCTTCTGAAGCTTTCTTCCTGGTATAGAAAATAAATTAATAATTGTACTTAGCCATACAGCTTAATTTAATTTGCTGTTACACAAAAGCTAAATATACTGTCCTGAACTGTAACCAATATATTTGTTTGGCACCTCATATGCCTTCAGGATTTTAAGAAACTTTGCCCCTAGTTAACATAAGAATGCCTAATAGCTAAAAGAATCATCTAGTATTATTGTTATGTTAAATTAGCTGATGTCAATTGCTATGAAAAGCTCATTTGTAATTCAGAGGAGAAAAAAAAAGCATTCTGCTTTCAAAACACATTCTCTGGAGCAGATAAAACTTCATTGATATTATATGGCTGCAAGAGTTGTAGTTAAATCTTTGGTCAGAGATCAAAGCCAACAAGTTTCAATGATATTTAATTGGGGTTGGCAGGGGTGGGTGGGTAGGTGGGGAATCAGTCCCAGCATATTCCATTCCCAAATTCCAAGAATTTTAACCAAGTGTTTTAAGATGACAATTCTGAAATTGTTCTTTGTATGTACAATATTTGTTTGTCACAAATGTTGTACAGACCTCATTGAGTGTTCTATAAAATGCTTATTAATTGCAAACGCTTAAGATTCAGACTCTTTTTTTTCTGTGGTAGCTGGATAGAAGAGCCGTTCAGATAAATTTAAAAGCTGAAAATGCCCTCCAGAACGTTCCTTTAATGAATACTTCTGACAGCTTTAGTTCATTCAACCAACAGATTCCCTCTCCTCAGAAGAGATCTTATTTACCCACAAGAATCTCTTGACTGCTACAAAAACAGTGCTTGTTTATTCAGTGCAATCAGTGAAAGGGGTACTTTGCAGAAACCCCTAAATAAAATCAGCTTGCACTCAACCTTTAAATTAGATCTTATATATTAGACATCTAAAAAGTGAGTCTTCCCTGATTTAAAGCTGCAGGATGTCCTTAACTAAATGTTATTATAAAATATACCCAGAAAGTTGAGACTGTACAAATGCTGTACTCTGAAAGCAAAGACTTAATCTTAAATCGGCAATTTAAAATGACAAGGAGGGAAAGCATAGTGTCTCTTTTTCAGGTTGGTTCATACTCTCTATAATAATTTACTACTTTCACATGCTTGTAACCATCAGTTCTTAGATTTTAGGTTGAATATTCTAAGCAGGGTAAATGACTTTTTAAAGTTCAATGTTTTCTCTCACTTTTTTTTAGACAAGTTTTTCAAAAGAGGCTGTAGCATCTCTCAAGCTTATTGCACTGGACATTCAGCAGCAGTTTGTCTGTGAAGGACATAGCTTTCACCATTCCGCTACTAGCGGTCCAAATTTAACTCAGCAAACCTTGAAAAAGTTTAACCTGTACTAAATCCAAACTATGGTTTTCACATATATTTCCAAAGTCTATTGCAAGCGTTATCACTGAAGTAGCTGAATATTCATCAGATGAATACTTCATTAACCTGGTTTTAGCTTTTCTGTTTCTGGATATAATTCCTGAAAGACAGCTATAAGAAAGTATTTCACAAGGTAGTACTGCTTAGTTAAATAAAAATCTTACTTCTCAAGATATGGCTCAATTGTTTCATTGTGCAATCTCAAATTAATCAGAACTCCATGGTAAGTCTCCCTTTGAGAACGGGTTTTTATTCTAAGGTGAAATATAAGATCACATATACAGCTCCCGTTTGCTTTGGCTACTTTAGCGACAACATATCCCACATCATGTAATGAGGACCTAAGGCTGAACATTTTTATTGGTGTTGCACAGCTCTTAGCACTCACATTTAAATTAGTGAGTCTGCACTGAAGATGTGCTGCTCTCGCTTGCATTTGTAGAACTTTGGAATCACATGATGCTTATTGCTGCAAGGAACTGAAAAATACTTTTATTCCCCCCTGCCCCCAATTGAATGTGGAAGACTGTCTTTATTTTGTCCACAGTGAGTGGGCTGTGGTAATAAGAAAACAACCTGTACTTCTCTGGCTCCATTCCCATTAGAATCATAGAATTGTCAAGGTTGGAAAAGACCCTTAAGGTCATAGAGTCCAACTGTTAATCCATCCCTGCCAAGTCCATCTATCCCATGCCCTCAAGCACCGCATCTATCCGTTCTTTAAACACCTTTAGGGATGGAGATTCAACCCCTTCCCTGGGCAGCCTGTTCCAATGCCTGACCACCCTTTCGGTGAAGAAGTTTTTCCTAATATCTAACCTAAACCTCCCCTGGCGCAGCTTGAGGCCATTTCCTCTTGTTCTATCACTTGTTACTACAGAGAAGAGACTGACCCCCACCTTGCTACAACCTCCTTTCAGGTAGTTGTAGAGAGCAATAAGGTCTCCCCTCAGCCTCCTCTTCTCCAGACTAAACAACCCCAGCTGCCTCAGCCGCTCCTCTTAAGGCTTGTGCTCTAGGCCCTTCACCAACTTCGTTGCCCTCCTCTGGACACGCTCCAGCAAAGACTGCACAAAACCAAAAAAAAACCAACACACCACCACCCTAAAAAACACATTTAAGCTTTATCTTATAAGGCTAAGAAGGTCATGAAAAACTCCACACCCACATTCAATATTTGGTTGCATAAGGGTAAACCTAGTAACGTCTGATGGGTAAAACATTCAACCTTGAAGTCGCAGCTGAAAGTCCTCTATATGCTCACTTTCCTTATGACCTTCCAGACAGGGTCCTTCACGACCAGTGCCAGTATTTCTCCGGAGGGGATGTGCAACAGCAAACACAGTTGTGTGGTAGGCTTGATTCTCTGCACTATTCTAAAGACTATTTTAGGGGAGCATGGCAATGGCAGTATCTCCACACCAACAGTGAAGAAGCCCCAACCCACCCCTTCTTTTACCATGAGAGGAAACGGCCCTTGGGATTAATGCCCCTCCCCAGCACATGCCAAGATCACAATTTCAAACTACAAACTTTTAGGTAGACTTTTCTACACATTTTAAACCAGGAGCAGCATGACTCCCATATACCATTTTATACTAGAAGTAACAGTAGAAAAAGACCCTTTCAAGAATTATAACCTATAGTTGGTAAGCTTAAAACAGTAAGTAAAACAAGCAACTTAAGTTACTCTGTTCCATATGACCCTTAGATTAGTAAAGACATCTTGGGAAGGAAATTTTAGAAACAATACTCCTGCAAATCTACTCAGGCCTTATTGGAGATTAGAGCTTTGATCAAATGAGAAAAATTGGACACAACAGCCAACCTTCCAAGATAGATCCAGATTCATCATGACTGTAGTTTCAAGGAAATTTTGTTCTTTTTGCCACTTACTTAAACCTCACAAAATTAATTTTAGAGGGAGCTCACCACTGGGCATTTGCTATTCCTTTGGAGAATTAAAGGAGGCTTGAGGACATTCTTCATGCCATTAGTAAGAATTTATATTGTATGAAACCAGGTCACAACACATTCTTTACCTACAGCAGGTCATATCAAAGAGCATTTCTTTCTTTCTAAGAAAAGAAATATACATTTCACTTCAACAAACTATCAAGTCAACCCCAAGGCTATTCTAATGCAGAAGTTAGACAAGAAGTTGCTCATGTATTGAGGAAAACATCTGTAACTGAACAAAACTTAAACCACTGTTTTCCAACATTACACTTTTTTTTTAATATACACTTGCACGTAGTAAGGCAGTATTTTTAAAGTGTCAGACAAATACACCAAGGCATAAACACTTCTCTGTACAGCAGTAAGTATCAGAAGACCATAATGGCAAGGATCAGACTATCATGAGATTTAACAAAAAGAAAAATCTGACAGCAAGTTGGCTTAGTACTTTTATAATCAGCAAGAAAAATTGAGTCTGTCTTCCTGATCTGGAAAGCTAGAAACTGCGTCTCAGAAACATATACAAGTGTCTATACACTGTACTTGCACACATGACAGGAAAGCTACAAAATGACATGTTTAATCACCTTACATTATGCTTGGCTGCTGCTTTGCCCCTTTTAATTCAGGTCTAGTTTTAACAGCTATGTCAACAAAGGGGAACATGTGATAGTAAGCCACACTGGCAATTTTCACACCTGCACTTCAGACTAAATACACTTATGCTGATTCTTCCACTCTAGACACAAACAATTACCAACATCTGAAGAGTTGAAAATACAGGAAATTAACAGTGTTAACATCAAGTTGAAACTGATGGATGTTTCTGGAAGGGATATAACAGGGAAGTAAATAATGAAGGCAGGATGAGGAACTCTACAGGACTACTTGTCATTAAAATTATTATTGGTTCTCCACAGCAAAGTATGTTTTCTTAAGTATAAAGCATGTAAAATTCAACCAATTTTGCAAATCCTGAATACGTGCATTTTAGAGGCATCATTCTAGATTCTAACATCAAAGATGGTATTGTCACTCATATCAAGCTATGAAACAACTGAAATAATATTGGGATAGACACATAGATCACAGCATAGAGATGATGACTGTCAAGTTATCAATCTTGAAAAAATTAATAGCCTAGCTGAGTAAAGGAAGTACCAAACTTCAAGAACAAAGATTACAGTTTAATAAGACTTAGGAGGTCATCTTGAACTTAGGTGTAAGAGCATCTCGTATCTGCAAAAATATCAACTATTTTTTCTGGAAAAGGAAAAAAATGGGCAAACATTTCCTTAATTTTATGTGACTACCGACACTTTATGATATCAAAGAAAAGTGTGCTGGTTTTGGCTGGGACAGAGTGAGCGAGTGGCTGTGTGATGTTTAGTTGCCAGCTGCGGTTGAATCACAAGAGCTGATTTTGACACCCAATGTGGGGCTCGAACCCACTCCCCCCGGTGGGATATGGGAGGTCATCAAAAGGGTAAAACTGAGAAAACTCGGGGGATGAGATAAATAGTTTAATAGGCAAAGTAAAAGCTGCACACACAAGCAAACTGAGGAATTCATTCACTGCTTCCCATGGGCAGGCAGGGGTTCAGCCATCTCCAGGAAAGCAGGGCTCCGCCACGCGAAACAATGACTTGGAAGACAAACGCCATCGCTCCCAACATCCCCCTCTTCCTCCTCGTTCCCCTGCTTTATGTGCTGAGTAAGCTGACATATGGTATGGGATATCCCTTGGGTCAGCTGTCCCAGCTGCGTCCTGTCCCAACTCCTGTGCACCCCCAGCCACCTCGCTGGTGGGGTGAGGGGCAGGAAAGGCCTTGACTCTGTGCTATCCCTGCTCAACAGTAACAAAACCAGCCCTGCCTTATCAATACTGTTTTCAGTACAAATCCAAAACATAGCCCCATACTAGCTACTATGAAGAAAATAACTTTATCCCAGACAAAACCAGCACAAAAAGCTACTTTAAAAAAAAGGTACACTGATTACTTTAAACAAACTAAACTGAGACATTAAGTAACACTAGATTAGGCTGGCAACAAAACCAGCACATATTAAACATAATTATCTAGTTTTCAGATACACAGGAATACAATTTACTCATAATTATTCCATAAAGCTGACTTAAGTTGTAACAACCCAGTTTCTCTCCTCACCTTAGTATAATGAAATGCAGCAATATCTCCAGATTTTAGCATGTTCCAAACCCTAAGATCTACATTCATTTATCTCAGAGGTTTATAGCTTCTCATAATTTAAATTCTTCACCATGAGGGTGGTGAGGCACTGGCACAGGTTGCCCAGCAAAGCTGTGGCTGCCCCATCCCTGGAAGAGTTCCAGGCCAGGTTGGATGGAGCTCTGCACACCCTGGTCTAGCAGGTGTCCCTGCCCATGGCAGGGGGGTTGGAACTGTATGATCTTTAAGGTCACTTCCAACCCAAACCATTCTGTGATCCTATGATTAAAAGCCATTCTTACTAGAACAGTCAAGAATTTAGAGCTAAGAGTGCTAGTAGGCATAAGAGTTTTAAGTACTTCTCCAGAAGTCAATCAATGTATCTATACAACATATGGGAAAATAATTTCCTGGAAAAATGATACTGTATGTAAAACCTGAAGTGTTTGTGAGGTTTAATAGGTATTTTCTTTCTGAAGCTAGTGAAGTTATTTCTTGCCATATACAGAGCACCTAGAAATGACCAGTGGTTATATTCTTTACTGAAGTATTGAAATAGTTTCATGAATACTTAATAGATGGTGTTTGTGTAATTACTGAAGAAGTATGTTTGTCATTAGTGTTTTGCACTAGAAATACTTCAGCTTACCTAAATAGGGAATACAAGGAGTCATCTTCAAGCTGCTGATATAGTCTCTAAGCCTTTTGTAATTATCTTCTTTACTCATAACGTACTCCAGCTTTTCAAAGGTGGCTTTATCCTTCCGACTTAATAACTAGGGGGAAAAAAAAAAAAAAAAAAAAAGGAAGAAAGAAGCCAAAACCAGATGAGTGTTAAGTTTGATCATTATTTCTCTTTTACCCTTAAAAGCACAGATTTCCACACCCTGCTCCTGCTCTCCCCTTTTTTTGTTGTTGGTTTGTTTTCAAATACAACCACTTCAAAAGTACAATATTTACTCCTTAAGGATGGGTACAAGGAGAGTTTACAAAGAAAAGAAGCTGGTTTGGCTGTTAATTTAAACTACCCTTTAAAACAAACAAACAAATCAGCCAGGTATAAACTTTGGTGCCCTGGAGGAGCCTTCTGAAATAATACAAATACAATAATTTCTTATGTAAAACACATGACGTTTTCACATGATGTCCACTTCTACAGTATTTCAAAACAGTAGTTTATTCATTCTAATTATCCGTAAGTTAACATTTCTTGATCAGATATACTGAGAAATTTTATACTAATCCAGCTTTGCAAAAACCCAAATTCCAAAATATGTTCTTATTCTTGAATTGAGAGCTATCTCAACAAATCCTTTTCCAAAGAGTAAAACAATACCATTAAGAGCTGATAAATATCTTTAACTAAACTACAATTTTAAAAATAATGAATGCAGACACACACATTCACACACTTCCAAGATCTGGAAAAGAGTAAGGATTTAATCCATTTTTCTCTACAGAAGGCATTACGAACTTGACTACAGGGTGGGTATATTATTCTGCCAACTAATCATTTTACTGGTTCTTAATATTACAGGAAAGTCCACTTTGAATACAAAACTTAAAGTCATGAATCTGTTTCATTGTCCATCCTTCCTTTCTGCCCTTCCTTTAACAGAATTAGCAGCAATTAGGCTCCCTTTGTAAGATTGGGAAAGGAAGCTAAGATTCTTTTGAAACATCTAGCTGGACTACTGCTGCAAAACCACATTAAAGGCTTAATTTCAATTCAGAGCCAGAAATTAAAGATGGGTATAAAATGCTCCCACTGAAGGTTTTGGTAGAAGACTGTTTTAGTCCCAGTCACAATTTTCCCCCTAGAAGATTGTGCAGAATTTACACAGGTCAGATTGCTAAATCTTTATGCATATTCCCTTTTCTCTTTCAGTTACAGATCAACCTGTGTGACCACGATAGAAGTGAAATGTCCCCTCTGTAAAGCCAGAAATTCACTACTGAAATAACTGCCCTTTTTACTTACATCCTATTGCCTAGTCTTCATTAGGACAGGTAACACGTCACCAAAGTGAACACTGGCTTTCAGAAGAAAGTCACTTTTTAAAAAAAGTGAATTGTTCCCCAAGACATACTGATCTCTGACAATCCAGCAATTAATTTACATCTTTAGCTTTGGTTCCAATATTTGGATGAACAGCAACTCATGTTCATTAAAACTGCAGACATCTGCCAGTTCCAGGACAAGGAAACAGTAGACAGGCATGACTTCTTTCCAACCACCAGAACATGACATTTATCTTATGAAGTTTATCTCCTCAGAGATGGTTCCAGTTTAATCAGCCTAAGTTAGCTTGCCTTTAATAATATTCTAAAATACTGTGCCACCATTTGGTGTCTGGAAAGCTGCTGTAGCTTTGCAGACTGGAAGGTAAGACAAGACTAACAGATACAGTACTGGCCTAAATTCAGATACGAGTAAAGTTAATTGTGCAAATCAGCATATTCTGAGGAAAATACAATCTTGTTTGAGTCTGACATATCATTTCAGGCTCTATGAATAAACAAGTTGATTGCATATGACTTGCCTTTGCATTCACAGAACGATTCACATCATTGTCTCCATTTCCTGGATTCATGTAGAAAAGTACAGAGAACCCAACAATATTAAAAGTGTTTCTGTGAGGGCAAATAAGGACCCAGTTGTTACTTTTTCAGGTTTGGAGCTGCTTCTTTTTCTAAATAATTTTTATTCCTCTGTCTCTTAGGCTCAAGCGATGCAAAGACAGTAAAGTGCTGTACATATGCAGAGACAACAAAACCCTTTAAGGGTGATAGTTTACAGTAGCAGGGAAGGATTCAGAGCCCTCCAGACTGCTCTGTGCTTTCTAATTATAGGGCACAGACAAACCGTTTTGAAATGCAAGAAAGGCAAGATCAGGTTTCAGTGTCCTGGCAGAGTGGGGCAGGATTCACTCACCTAACTTCAGATGTCTAATGATTATTTGCTTACATTGCCCAAGTCCTAGCTGATCATCTAGACCTCCTTTACATTAAATGGAGAGAAGTAGAATATTCCATTCTGTGAACTTCCATGGTAAGGTTCACGATTCTTCAAGTTTTGAATGGGGCACCTCACACATTAGGAGGGTGTGCAGGCAATGAGTGAGACAAATTTCAGACATATTCAAACATACTGTCAGAAGACATGAATTTCATCTTTTTTTAGGAACATTAGACTACCAAGCAAATATTTAATGGCTCCTTTCAACTCTAGGTTCCAAGCATATACAGTCCCTTTTTTTTTTTTTTTTAAAGAGTGAATGTACTTGTGGCTATTTGCCTGACTTCATAAGTTGACTTGATTGTGGGTTTCTACAAACTATCTCAGAAACAGAAAAGAAATCTTTCCTTATTGAAGGCTTTGGACGGTTACTGTACAACTTACTCAAATGACCTGGTGACTAAAATAACAGCTTAGAGTGCCTTTTCCCATGTCTTTCCTTGCATTTAAAATAGAGAAAGCCAAAGGAGTAGACTTATTTCAAGAATTTATAAACTGAACTTCCAAGAGAAAGACAACTATATCAGTTTGCAGTGCACATTGCTAGGACCTATCCTGCAACTTGAATTTGTAAAGGCTTACATAAAAGATTATGAAAAGCATAGACTCACTTGGGACTGTGTGAAAATTAAATACCTGCAGAAATGTGGAAAAAGTTACCTGGCATTTCAGAGGCTGGAAGAGGGGCAAGCTTCAAAAACTGATATATATGCCAACAACACACAAATAATCGTCATAAGTGCAAACTAGGTCTTCTGGTTGACCAATCAGGAAAAGAAACTGAGGACTCGTGGTTCTGAATGGCATAATCATGGTTTTAACTAATATGGCTATATTAATATATGGTTATTGTTGACATTTGTTTCGAGTGATGCACAAAAAAAAAATCAATGAATTTGTATCACAGTTATGTAAGCTGTTAAGGCATCAAAATATCAACATGACAAAGCAACAAAAACAGAAGTTCTCCTCGAGATCATTTTGAAGTGTTAACTTCGTTAAGATTTCCTTAGAGAGATTTTTGGTATTTTGAAGCAGTGTCTTAATCGTGCATTTGCAAAATGTACCCAGAATTCTAGATGAGTGTCTTGGCAGGAGTGAATTATTTTCAATTTTAGTAACATTTATCAATTGAATAACATTCAGTTATCAGACAAAGAAACACTTTTTCGTAACATGTGAGGATGCGCTGACATGTCTTCAGTGAAAGTTTTTAGCTCTTTTTAATGATCTATTTATGTGGAACCCTCGCACAGGAGTATTTCAGTTGTTTCTATCTATTTCACTTATTTCTATCACACTTGAAAATGTCACAGTTCATCTGTTTATACAGCTGGATAACCACACAATGTACGGCTGAATCAAGCACAGTGTTTCCTCAGCTCTGAGGTATCAATGAGCAAAAGTCATTCCTAATGTTCTTCTGATCAAGAATGCAACTACACAAAAATAATATTAATTCCAGTCAAAAAACAGATGTCAAATACAAGTATTTCCAAAGAACACCGTAACTGTACAAAAGCAGACCTACAAATATACTGTGTAATGCAGTTATAACTATGAAAATAATTCTGAAAACTCTGAAGAAAACTGCCATATAGAAAACAGTCAGAGAAACTACAAATCTCTTTATGGAAACTGAATCAAGAGTTTCCTGACATCTGCTCTCCATAGCAAAAAAAAAAAAAAATTCCAACAGCATAAACCCCTGAACGATTAAAGTATGATCCACTTTGGCATTCATAATTTTCCAGCAACAAATACAAAATAGCTTCTGGCCAAATTAGAAGCCTCTGCATTTAGCAGAATCTGCAGGGAACTATTTTTCAAAGGAAAATATTTCTACGCCAGAATGGAAAAAAAATAAAAAAATCAACAGGAAACCATAGACTTAAGAGGCACTAGAAATGTTATGTACACAGTACAAGAAGATTAAAAGTATCTGTAATAATTATTGCAACCTTGAAAACAAGCTACAGAATGTTATATCTTCCCAAGAATAAATTAACCCCCCTCCACTGTCCTGCTGCTCACTTACCGCCCACGTTTTAGTCAGCCTGAAGATTGGAGCACTCTGTAGACCTGACACAACTGCCATAAGAGCATGCAGATTATTCAGCTCATACAGTTTCTGAGAACAAAAATATATACATAACAATAAACAACATTCCAAGTGCTGTCAATAATGAATTCAGAATAAATAACAATATAAAAATGAAGAAATCTGGCATATTCTAAAAGGAACAGTTAGTTACAGTGAACTGCTGTGCACCCATACCACTTTTATGTACGGCTAATTGTACGGTTTTTATCTACAGTAATTTTTCATTACTGCAGCTATAGTTTTGGATGAGACTATACTAGCTGTTTCATAGTCTATAGAGAACCCTCTGAAAAAAAACAAACCCCACACACATATACAGCCGTACACCTTGGGACATATATCAGGAGTGCCAGAAATTTTCTGACATTTGGTCGCAAAAATTCCTTTCATAGCATTCAACAGAATTTTAAAACTTAACATGCCAAAAAGGATGACCCAATTGTGAATTATGTAATCACAGCAGTACTTAATATCATAAATGCATTTGGCACCGCAGGTATACACAGCTACCAAGGCTGCATTGAAGTACACCAAAAATATTGTTGCAGGATGAAATTAAGCAGGTAAGTTTCAAAAGCCACATACCTAAGTACCCCAAAAATTGTCTTTCAGTGAGAGAAGTATTACAACTAAAACTAACTAATAGAAAGGAAAAATTAAATGAAAATTGAACACGGAAAACATCAGGGTAAAAGAATTTTCTTAACTCGCTATAATATCAACACGGTGCAGAAATGCATTTTCTTACATATTTGAGATCTTCCTCTCCTCTTTTTTCTATCCCTCTGTCTCCAAAACCATCCGTCTTAGCCAATTAACTACCGGTACTACTGCCACAAAAACTTAAACATGGTCTGAGAGAAAATGCTGTTCCCTAAGCTCTTCTGCAATATCAATTATTCCGACAGCTATAAGAACCCAGAGATCTGAACTACATTTAGGGATTTTTGGTGAGGCACACAGAAACTGATGTTTTACCCCTAACAAAGAGACCTTGATAAAGAGAAATAGATAATTGATCACAGTATTGCAAATCCTGTTTAATCTGTTTGGAAAATTCACCACAGTAGCTTAAGGTTCCAGCTAGAAATGCTACAACAATATAAGGAATTCTTGCTATTCAAGCAGTGCTGGAAGTGGTTTTTCCTCCTTGAAACTCAGCTTACCCAAGTTTTCTTGATTCGGAGATCTTTCATAAGATAAGACAAAAAAGTTAGCCTAACTTGATTCTGAATAAATGCTAGATACCAGAGGAGATTTCGTATTTGGAAGGCCAAAAGCAATACTGCAAGGATGGTTTTCTGGCTAATAGTTTTGAAGCAGGGCAAATGATTCTCTCTCCACTTAACATACCGGCAGAAAACTAACAGCCTTTTACAGAACCAAGGCCTCATGGGTATCACTCAGAAATGCCACAGTTAATGCTTACTGTCAGGTCACCCTAGTAGCAATTTCAGTCTGGGTGCCCAGAACCCCCATAATTCCAGCATGTCTACTGATGAACAAGTCTTTCCACACCTACTGAAGATGTGTTTCCCTCTCCTAATCCTCTTTTGGGAGGATTCTTTAGTAACCATGTGTAAAGGGCAATCAACATTATGTACAGTGGGGGTAGAAGATGGATATTTCTCATATACCCCATAGTCCTACTATTCTTCCAAATAGTACTGCCACTCTTTGTCCCTACACTTACACAACCACCCTTTTTTTACCCCACCAGACATCCCCAAACAAGGTAATCAAGTCCACTGTCCCAAAGGACAGTGTAGCTGATTAAAAATGAAAAAGGGCTTTCCTAGCTGCTGCCAGCATTGAAACAGAAGTCATAACCAATCAGGATAGTCTGGGAGCTTCAGGGGAATGCAACTACTAAGTCCAATTAGTTCATGCATAAAGCACTATAGTATGAGTTACCATTAAAGGACTGCTAGCTATACAATAGATAGATAGTCATCAGCACAAAGAATGCAATGTGATTTTCAGTTTCTCTGAAGAAAAGTTAATTAGTGCGACCCCTGGCACCAAGCTGCTTTGATAATAGCTTTGGTATAAACAGAAAATCCTCCGAATGGCACTAACTGTAGTAACTTTATGTTAGCAGCCATAAGCAAAGCCAAGATAACAGATACAGTAAGTAATTAAACAGGTATAAAAACACCCCATAAATAGTTTCTTGCTTATTGTAATAGTGATTTTTTACAACTCATAGGTAAGCAAAGCTCAACTAACTACAGCTGTTAGAACACAACTATCTTAACACCAGCAGCACTTCAGCAGACGCTGCTGTCCCCAGCACCCCCATGTTCAGGGTGCCATGCCCAAAGCAGAGCCTACACCACCCAGCCTCAGCAGGTCCTGTCCAAGTACTAACCAGGCCTGGCCCTGCGTGGCTTCCGAGATCGGTTCTGCACTATGGCCGCTACAGGTGAACCTTCCCCCTCTGGGAGGGAAGTGGCTCATGAGGCAAATTTTGGTATGCTTGTATTTCAAACAAAAAAACCCCAAGAATTTATTTTTAAAAATACATGAGATGAAGACACATTAACTCACTAGATATCAAAAGATATTTAAGAGAGATCCTTAAATGTTTCTACACTTTTAAATATTCTCAGCCAATATGACCACAGCATAATTATTGAGCAAAGCCTGCAGAATCTTAGAACATTAGCTTGCTTTGCCGTAAATTTACGGCCAAATCCCATAGAAGTAAAACATTACTTAATTAAAAATGTGCATATCAAGACAAATAATGCATTTGCAAAATTAATACTGAGGTAGTTAACAGATTTTTTTTTTTTTTTCTTTGCAGGTAACCTGAAGTGGTCACATAAGTTAGCTGTAATAACAGTCAGGCACGTTCTAACAGCAAAAACTTGAAAAAATCCCTCTCTCCACTCTACAATTAAGAAGTTTCATTCTGTTTGGAGGGCTAGGACTCTGGTTTATCTATACCTAAGTCAAGATTTGCTGATCCTTTTTTTATGAATGTCAGCCCTAAAGGCTTTCAGGAGATGTTACAGGATGACAGCTCTAAAATGTTTTCCAAGTTCAGGTATATTTTTGACACAGTATTTATTAAGTTGATATTATTCATGCCACAATTGGAATAAGAAATAACAGACCCTGCCTTCCAGTAAGAAAAGCAAACAAACAATTTCTGTTCTGACTGATGCTGTTTGAACTCATTCTACAGACTTTGGTTTAACTAACATTAGAAAACACACCTGATAAATTGTATTATCTAATAAACGATATTGAAATAAGGCATATTTGCAATTCCTTAGTTAAGGTAATTTTTTGTAAACAAAGGCTTCCATTTCAGGACATCGGTCTGGCTGTATTTCTGACAACTTTGTTATGTGCATAAGCTGAACAGCTATTCATGTCAACAGATACAACCACAGCTAAATCAGGTATCATATAAATATTTACCCATGTGTATTTTTGAACTGACCAACTTAAGTATAAGAACTCTCATCATGGTGAATCCCACAACCCCTCCCTCCCACCATACAAATTCTTACCTTTGCAGTTTTAATATAGTGGCTCAAAACCTCAGCTCTTATTTTTAAAGTTTGTGCGTGTAGAATCTCTCTAACAACCCAGAAGCTTACCTAAAAAGAAGAACATTTGCCTTTTTAAAACAGAGCTTCAACACTACATTTTAAATATTTTTATTTCATGAGTAATACATTAAGTCTTACAGCTTTCAACTTCCATCTATAAAGTTGAATATATACTAGAAGATACAAATGCTTATACCTTGAAATCCCAACCAATATAACCCAGATTTTAATAAAACACTTTCTTCAAAGTGTTTTGATCTGTTATTCTGCTCAATTCTTACCCATGATACCTTCTACCATTACACAGCCATCAGTTGCTTAAATCCAATTAATAAATCCAACTTATGTTTAGAATTGAATCTTAATCTTGTTACTCTCTCCACCTTCCCCATTTCATAACTGGTAGCCATGCACTCCAAGTGTTGGGAGAGTGCGTGTTCTGGTGCCTGCTCTTCTCAGTGTGTGGGTGGCTAGAACTTTGTAAAATCTGTCACATCAGTTAGTTGTGTACAACGATGTTGGGATCTGTTTTTCTAAGGAGGAAAACCCTTCTGCCGCCAGTACATCTCAAAGAAAGCTCAGCAGTAGCAGTTATATCCAATCTATGCAAACAGCCTCATTTTCAGGCTAAGTCTGAGGACGAGATCTCAGAGACACAAAGCAAATGGCAAAACTCCCAAACTTCAGTGTTCTCCCAAGAAAATAAAGTCACAAAGAAATTTTATTGAGAGTATACAAAATGAAGGAATATAAAAATAAAATTGAGTTATATCCTTTGGTTTTGCTTTTCCACGACTTCAAATTTCAATTAAAAAAATGAAATACCCTGTATATCCTGTTTCACTTGGTATAGCATGTCAGTTCTTTATACAGAATAGCACAAGAAGACCCTGAATTAAATTCAGCGAAGTTAGTCATCTGATGAGAACTGGGATGTCAAAACACAACAGCTCTTTGGAATGGGAAAATGGAGGAATTACAAAGAACACAAGAAAAAACCCACAAACATCTTGCATAACAACTGCTTTCCTTTGGTCTGTTTGTATAAGGCTGGATTAGCCAGGAAAGAATTAGCTACGCAGCTCAGTTTTCTCTTCCCTTTTTTTTTTTTTTTAAGCAAAGTATCTCCAGATAAACCGTATTTCTATGCAAACAGCATAATTATAATAAGTACTGAATATATACGTACAAAAGCATTTGGCAGTTCTTCAAAATACTGTCAAAAAAGTTAAACCTCAGTTTGATGTCCTGTTCTAACACAGCTTGAGAAAAATCAACTTTTCCCTTGCCTGATGAACGAGTTTCTAAGGAGATGCCTTCCCTTTGAAGATCAAGGACATTTTAAAATTTAACACAGATTTTTGTATCATAAAGAACCAGGTAGGGACAACACAGGTTTTGCTGTGCCTTAAAATCCCAAATCTCTTTGGTCTCAAGTTAACAGAGCATCGATGAACTAGGGAGACTGCTTGCAGTGGGCCAGACTATGAAACATGAATGAGCAATGCTCATTCACTTTCATAAGGATGAAAAAACAATTTACTACATTGGCCCTGACTTCTATGAAAGTTCATTAGTATCACAGTGCCATAAGCACTGTGACACACAAGTACTCTTGTTTACTCACGGAAGCCTGGTTTCTGTCCCAGTCCAGCCAGACTGAGTCTCAACACTTCCAAGCTCTTACAGGAAAAACAAACCAAAACAAAATGGAAAACTTTCTCCGAAGCTTAGAGCCATCCAGCCCCTTCAGTGACAGAGCAAGCAGGTGATAAAGTATAAAACACGCTTAATCGTTTTCACTCCAACCACGTGCACTCACTTTGATGAGCTTTTACTGGCATTGACATTTGTTTTGGCTGGTCTAGCCTATTCACTGGTATCTTTAGACAGCACCATAATCTCATGTATTATAAATATTGAAACATAAACAATTTAAATAAACTCTTTTGTTTCAATACATCACTTTTTACTTTTATCCAGGTTCGTTCTTCACATAAATCATGCATATTTGTCCATACATATTTTGTGATTATTTTTGCTTCATGTCCTCTCTCACTGCATTTAAACATTATTATTTCTCACACTGTCCCACCAATATCAATCAGTTGGGCATCAATGCCTTCGATACCAGTTCAAGACAGCGTATAACACATATTTGTTTATTTATAGTCTTCCCTATTAAGGTCAACCTAGAAAAATATGCTTAACTTTAGAACGTATGTTTTCTTGAATCACAGCTTAAGATTTTTAAATTATCTCACATTTGCCTTATCTGAAATACTAATTTTGTTATACTGGTGCTTTTAAGTTCATAGTCATTGATTCAAAAACTAATTGTGCTTTCTGTGCACATCAGACAGGCAAATTCAAGACTCTCTCTTTAATGGAATTTCTGGATCATTCTTCCCAATACCTGTTAAAAACATTCTGATATGCTACACAAAAAGTGTCATGTAAGGCAGACAGTACTGACCTTGCATCATTACAGCTGAGGTAGAATCCCTGCCTGTGTTTTGTTTCCCAAGCAAGCACACTAACCTCTTGCCCACCCCATTTTTTAATTTCTGATAATCCCAGTAGAATTTCACTATCACACTTTACTGCAACTCAGCAACAATACAATATTGAAGACAAAGTGTGCCTACATAATTTTGCATTTGGGGTTTGGTTTTTTTGTTTGGTTTTTGGTTGGTTGGTTTCGGTTTTTTTAAGAAAACCAACCACACAGTTTCATAAAGTTAGTAAAACAAAGTTTGCCTTTCAAGAGAGATTTTTCACTTTAAAATTGTCTCAATGTATTGAATCTAGTTGACAAGTTTCTCTAATATTTTAAGCTCTGTAGTAGCACAATTCCACTCTCATTTAAATAAAAACACCAAGAAAGAGGTTTTTAATACAGATAATCTTATAACCAGGGGAGCAACTGTTACCTTTATGTAAACTATGCAACTCTTTCGTATCAACGCCTAACAGCCATCTTCAAAAAATACACACCTCTTGTTTGCTTGAAATTTGATAAACACTTATTTTCAAAAGGTAGAGAACAATGGTTTAATGAGTAGACAAATAACAATTTTGCACTCTGACAGATTTACCCATTACAACAGTGGTATGCAAGTATACAACTAACTTTCAGAAGAAAGCTGAAAAGGCAGAGAACAGTTTTAAAAAAAGTACGTACAGGAATGACATATTTAAAACCAATACGTAGATCTATGGAGTACCATGTAGCAATGTACTCTTCAAGAATAAAAGACCCCTGGCATGGAATGATTCAATTGATTTCTCTTCCCTGACCTCGATCTGTTTTTACAGGCACCACATATAATTATCACATAACTAATGCTGGAAATACACTACTCAGTGGACTGCAATCAACTGCACATACTCATTACTGTTTCCAAAACGCTATCAGCGGATCAATTTGCTGTGAAGCAGCTGTTAGTGATTTAATATTCTCTTTACTTATAAAGTGAGAGCTGTTCATGGTTTTCCTTTGGCAAGTTGGGAGAAAAAGGAAAGAGACAGATGCATAATGTATAATTTAAACCCAGTGAAATTTCAAAGGTTAATGAAAGTTTGATGAAATGTATTCAGGCCCAATAAAGCCAAAAGTCGCAATGATTTTCCTGATTACTTATTTTAGCTCTAAGCATCAGAAATCCCCAGATAAGTGAGGCAGGTACCCAACAGGAACTACACCATGATGAGCAAGCACCTGGGGTAAGAACTGAATGCCAAGGTGGCAAATCCGGCAAGGAAGATGAAAATTGCTTACCCACCATGCCTTCTTATTCCCAACTGCCACTGCCTATCCCATAGGAATTCTTGAGTTTCACTGCTCCCAAAAGAATGGCGAATCTAAATAGAACATGACTATTCGAATGAATGAGTCCTCCGCAATGCCACACTTGGAACTGCAGGCCCACACCACAAAAGTTATCCAAAATACCGCCTCAGTAAGTCAAAAGTTGAGGTATTAACACGAATAATGGGAACCTGCGACTGAAACAACACTTGCCCCTTTTCCCTCCCCTCTCCAGTCCCACTACACTTCAAAGGTAAGACTGACGACTTTTCTTGTTGCCAGAATAAAGGCTGATGCAAACTTCTTGGAAGAGCTTCTTGCAAGCGGTACATCCCTCTCCACCAAAGCCACATGCAGCAGTTTCCCAAAAAATCAGAGGTAAACTAACCCAGTATCTGAACAGATGTCAACTAGCTGGACTTGTTTCCTCTTTATTACCTATTCTTTGACTCTTCAAGGCAGAGTTTCTCCTACAGGTTATTAGAACCCCTGTATCAATGTTTTTCAAATGACATCTTAAAGAGAGCAGAAAGAAACGAGAAAGAAAAAGGAAAGACGACCTAGAAATGCCTTCAAATCTTTTGGCTTCAAATACAGTCCAAGAGACAGCTTAAGCACTGCAACATTTGAATGTGATGGTGCTGACAATGTGAAAAACAAAGAGAAGCTCCTTGTCCTGTTCCAGGTGATGTAATGGTGAATTGCAACGGCTTCAAGTACTGGCTGCCTGTTAAGAAAAAGACCTTTTTGTATTTCTTGGGAGATAATAAATGGAATAGACCTTCAAACTGTCCTGTCTTGATTACACTGCAATGTAGTTGCAAAGACACGCTTCTAGATTTTGCCACTGTTCTTGTTTCCCGTGTGTCCCAAGGAAAATTCAGATTACTGGCAATCTATTTCTTTTAGACATTAAAAGCAGCAATAACAGGCATCCAAGTAAGGGAATCTTCTGCAGCAGCCAACACAGCATCTAAAACCCTGTAAGGAAAGGAAAGCCAGGCACAGATCCTGTCTGGATAGGTCTTTGCTTGAGCTTAAAGATGACAGAAAATAAAATTTTCAAGACATGAAGGCAGCTTATAAGAAATCATTAGCAAAGATGAAGTAAGGTGAAGGAACTTGTCAACTGACAGAGGGGTACATCCAGCTTTCATGGATGTAGAGAAAGCACACAAATGAGGTGGGGCTCAGTTACAAACATAAAACTTATGACAAGAAAAGTTGCAGCTATATTTGTTTACACACTATACAGAATGCCTATACAATGCCATCCAAAGGCAACAACAGACCACTTGTCATGGCGTCAATCTTAAAGCTAATACATTCTGTGTTTATCTTTATTGCTCTTCTAGTGTTCCCCAAAAATAAGCTCCAGAAAGGGAGGGTTCATAGATAAGTCTTCATCCCCTTCTGACTGCACCCTTTCTAGGGAGGCCTTCAGATGCAAGGCCAAAGAGAAGGAAGGGGGCGGGGGAGTGGAACGGGGACACACGACAGTACCAGAAATTCTATTTGCTGGCTTTGAGCAGCTGTCCGAGTACTGCATTTTATTCAAGGTTCTCCTTCACCATACTGAAAAAATTTGAATGGTGACATAGGTCTTTTAGTCCATTGAAACATACTGAACAAGCTCAAAGACACTACAGACCTTTGAGTGTCACCTAGTTTTACAATTTCTTTCAGATTGACCTATCTTTATTGGAAGACAACAGTTCCTTGAAACAAATGAAGCACAGTAGGAAAAAGGAAATTTAAGAGAGAAAAAAAACAGTGACTATCAACAACTATCTAACATGCATTCTGGGGTAATGAAAACATGTAAGGTTCCCTTTAGCAGCTAGCAGCCCTTTTTCCAGGGAAAAAGGACTAACTGTTATGAACAAATGCACTACTAAAAGGCATGTATTTCTAGCATCTTATTCTCCTTATTGCCTTTGTTGTATGCATATAGCCAGCTTTGTATGGATTTTTATAAAAACTAAGACTGAACAAAACCAAGAATATCACCCATCAATTAATAATCCAGTGAACAGATTTGATACAAGTTCCACAGAGTAAAATACAGAAATATCCCTTAAAAAAATTAAAATCTAAAATGGTCCCAAACCCAAACAGTCATTAGCATGAACAAGGAGAGACTTAAGACAGGATTACAATAATTAACTAATGGGATTTTGCTGGCATGATGGAATTCCTATACATTAATCTAAAAATATTGTATTTAGAAGTTTTCTAAACACCATTTAACAAGAGAGTTAGCATTTTAGCAACATTTAAGGTCTTTAACAGCTACTTTTAAATTAGAGGTATCTCCTCCTGGTTCTGGCCAGCTGTACAAGGCAAACCTTCCTTCCCTCTGCCCTTAACATATTTTACAGGTTATATATTTTTAAACACTGGTTCTGTAATGACAAACGGTCAGTTTGCAGTCAGTTGATTGCTTATTCTCATAAGGTTTTCCCTCCCTCCTTCTTGCTATTAAGCGTATTTTACCAATTCTTTAGTATGTGTGAAGTTGACTTTCTGTTTAGCCAATTCCTGCAGTTCTTTAGTACATTATAGAATAACAAGTGAGAAGTGAGGTCCTTGATGAGGTACACTGCTTAACATGGCCATTACTACAAAGACATTTCAAAATATTCAGCAAAGCAAAATGTTTCTTTGAAGAGGTAGCCTACATAGATAAACAAGACAGCAAATGTGGGAATCATTGGGATATAAGTGAGAGTAAAAAAGTATTAGTGTAAAAGTAGCCTCAGACTGGATATATCGTCCAATAAAGTGGCAACTTCAAAAGCTAGATCAGGAAAATTTCAACTAAATGCAACCAAAGCAACAACCAAAAAACAAACCTCCAACCCCAAACCCCCAGATTTCAATAGATGGTATGGTCACAAGAAGTTTGCGGTATAACATTTTCTCTTTAGTCAAGAGGAGAAGCAGGCAAGGGTCCAGAACCCATACGCAGACAAGCATTTCAGTCACCAGAAGGTTAAGAAATATTATAAGTGTTGTTGATTAGAAGTAATAGGATTTGGTTATACCCTGAATGTGATCAATAATGGGAAGTGAGAAAGTACATAGCAATTCACTTAAAAAGTGAAAAGGTTAGAGGCTTGGTCTGAGTTCGAGGTGATCAACAAAGATGTCTTTAGATCTGAGACAGGGCACAGAAGATAGGTCTGGAATAGAGTTTGTAAGTGTGAGACCTTATTAAACATTTACAAGAGGAGAGATGAGGGTAATAGAATTACTTTATCTGAAACACAAAATATGGCATTACATAAAAAAACCCATTAGTTTTGAGACTTGGTTGGCTACTAGATAGCTAGAGTTACACAGCTTTAATTGTGGAGAAAGCTGAAACTCTAATCTTATTTTTAAAAGTTGATTTTACACAGAGAAATTTTTAAGCAAGCAAGCCATAAATCTCAAATACACTACCTGAAAAATTATGCCAAATAGAGACTTAAAGAACAAGTTATGTACAGTAAGTTTGTTTGGAATTTTTAAAGTTTGCCCAGAATCACCTTAAAAAGATAACTATACTGACAAAAGGCTCATATTTCTAGGGACAAGAACATCTACATGGAGCAAAAGACACTCAACTAATACAGAAAGAAATTATATCTAATTACTACTCCAGAAATCCTGTATGGTAAGCCTTTAATCTGTAACGATGATTCTGTCTTTACGTAAAGGACAGTCAGCATTTACAGAGGAAAAAAAGAACACAATATTTTGCTGTTTCATCAGTAACTGCTAACTAAAGCAAAACCACAGTTATTTCTTCAGTACTGTTCTGGTCTTACTGTATATCCTGAAGATAAGCAACTCCTTAGAGCAGATACTTTAAGTTTTCGAGTAGTCAGCTGTGATCAGTAATACAAGTGATGTGACAGAACACTTAATTCCCTAGACTTTTTAAACATGTCCATATAATGACACTAAAAAAAACCCAAAACCAACTCACGTGATTGAATCGTCTGGTGAAAGCAACAGCATTTGGTGCAGAACTGTATTTCTCCTTTTTATTCCAACCACAGCTTGCCAGCTCCTGGGAGAACAAGGATGAAAATTCTGTTGTTTTTTGTTTGTGTGGGGTTTTTTTGTTTGGTTTTTTTTTTTTTTTTTTTAATTACCACACAATACATGTTCAGAGCTAAGAGCATATAGAGAAACAAATCTTAAGAGTTCCAAAATATCTTAACAGAACAATAATATGTTGAAGTAATAAATATACAGTTACACTTTTTCCGATTTCTTCTGTAAATTGAGATTACACAAGTGCCATTTCTGATAAGGGGGTCTGGAGCACAAGTCCTATGAGGAGCAGCATAGGGAACTGGGGTTGTTTAGCCTGGAGAAAAGGAGACTGAGGGGAGACAGTTGTTGTCAACTGGAGACAGAGGAAAAACTACAGTGACAGACTTAGGGTTAATATAACTTGAAAATACATGGATGTAGCAGAGAGAAGACAGGTATGGGACTGAGATAGTTCTAGAGTATACGGGGTCCCAGCTAAAAAGACAGAGCCAAAGGCACAGGCTCTTCTATACACTCTTGAAGCTCAGCACAGAAGCAGAAGTAACAGACAAAAAAGCAGTTCCTGTAACTGGTAGCAGCAACAAATTGGAGAATCATTTAGCTCTATCCATGTCCTTGAATGAAAGCACATAGCACTGGGTACTGCAAAGAAAAAGATCCTGCTCCTGACTGGAAAGATACACATCAAAACCCTATTACAGAGGTATCAAGGCACAGTTACGCAGGCCCACGAGACCTGTGCAGTCAGTTCAGATTCTTCAACAGCTTAAGCCAACATTACACTGATGTTTATGGACCAATATAGGAGAGGCACATACTTTGGGGGGTTCAAAAAAGCCTTTTTTCCCCTTCCTTTTAGTGTAAGAAATATTTTGTTGCTTTAACTTGAACCTTTTCTTCTGCCTCCTGCACACATCTTCATCTCACTAGCAAGATCTCTCTGCCCTATACAGTCAGCTTTCTTTTCTCTTGGCTAGAAACTAAAAGTACTCTCCCTTTGCTGCCTGTCCAGAGGTTCTCAGCGTTATTACCTGACCACTCTGCTTCAAGGGAAGTTCCATTGTTCACCACCCTCTTCCCCACCCCTAGAACCTGCTTGCCTAAAATCTTTGTCCTTGACACCGCTCATCCCACTGCCCTGAGATGCCGTCAACAGAAGAGAGGCCATCAAGGTTTTCACGTTCACTGCATTTGGTCTGGGACAAGCACGATACAGTCCTAACGAGCGTGGACCTGACCATGCACATACTATTCCAATAAAGTATGGTAATCTGCTGAATTAGAATTCAGAATCTATTCTTATACTTCTATAAAAATACTTCTTTCTTCACTAATTAAAGAGACTATGCTGCCTGTTCCATTACTGTAATTCAGGCATGTTTCTTTTATCTTCCTTGAAAATAGCACTTTTTCTCCCACAAGTTTCAAATCTGAAGTATTTACAAGGATTATTTCCTTAGTCTGCCAGTCAACTCAAGCACTGGAGCTTGAGCACATTACTGCAACTACCAATTTCTTATTTCGTGTAATTTATTTAAAATGAGGTGCAAGACTGAAAGATTTAGGACCAAGGATACAAAAGCTAAACTTTCTTCATAACTCATTTTAGTTTTCATTCCTTTTTGAACCTACAGAATTTTATTTTCCTTAACAAAATACTAGAGGAACACTTAAATTATAACCTGTACTACACGGCAGAAAGAGAGACTGTGCTTCCCATTAAAATCTCTATATACAGGTCAAAGTGAAATTTTCAAAAATAGGAGGAGAGAAAAAGCAAGGATTAATGGTGGAACCATTATACAACTTCAGAACAAGTAGAGATGAATATTCAATAAGTGAACCTTCCCCCCCCCCACCCCCCCGCCCTTGCTTCACTAAGCTAAAGAAGTTAAAGACAGTAACCCAGTAAAGATTTTCAATGTGAGTACATATGGGTAAATAATTTTGGAGGATGTATTAAAATATATAAGTAATCAAATTTTCCAATAAAAGAAAGTTAATATGTTCTGCAAGGGGACATCTGGCATTTAGTTAATGTTAACATAGCTACCAGCAGCCCAACTGAGCAAGTCTCTGACTACCTTTTTGCTTCATAGTCACTGTTCCCTAGAAAGCCAAAACCACTGCAAGAAAAAGAAAAAAAACCAACATACCACTTGCCATTCATGGGGAATAGATGGAAATCATATATTGCCTTGGGGAACTCCATCTTTTTTTCTTTCCCAAAAATGAAAATGCAAATCGGCTGCTTTCATACAGACAGAATTTTATGTAGTGGAGGAACGTTCTTTATTATCTTCATTTCTTGTACTTAAGCCCACTAATTATTAAGAAAGAAACAGTAATTCCGTCTACTTTCTTTTCTCAGAAGTAACTTGCAGACATTTTTAAAGGTGAAAAAAGGTGGTTTCCAGTATCACTTGGAGTGATACAGTCTGCTTAAAGCTCAGGCAGAGAATCATGGCACTATATACCATCAAAACCACGGGAAGTGTTCAAGTCCATGCTTCTGGCTCACCTAAAGGTAAGTGATCCACTGCACCTTAACCCTGAGTTATGTGGGCTACGCTAAGCTCCCTGTTTTCTCCTAAGAGCATGAAACAGGAAGTTGTAGTGGGTGATTTGTAGGAACTCTAGCATACACGTGAACCCACAATAGCAGCAGGAAATTTGAATATAAGCAGAAAAAATTATATTTATTTGCTACAAATAAAGACAAAAGCCTGTAGCAATGTGTGCTATGAGTATGTTGACTGATTTTGATGCTAAAAAAACCTACTATATATTGCTGTAAAAAAGTGCTTTTTGTCTGTTTTTTAAGATAATCAAGATTAAATTCTGATGTTGCTTTTTTAAAAAAACAAAGCTACAACACTAAGAAAATATTTCAACACAATGAAGAAGATGCAACACAATAATTTAGATAATCAAGAAAAACTGATATTTCATGGAATCACAGAATAGTTTGGGTTGGAAGGGACCTTAAAAGATCTTCTAGTTCCACCCCCCCTGTCATGGGCAGGGACACCTTCCGCTAGACCAGGCTGCTCAAAGCCCCATCCAACCAGGCCTAGAACACTTCCAGAGATGGGGCAGCCACAACTTTGCTGGGCAACCTGTGCCTGAGCCTCACACCACCCTCACCAGGTGAGGAATTTCTTCCTAATATCTAATCTAAATCTACTCTCTCTCAGTTTAAAAGCCATTATCCCTTGTCCTAGCACTACAAGCCCCTGTCAAAGTTCCTCTCCAGCTTTCTTGTAGGCCCCCTTAGGTACTGGAAGCCTGCTCGAAGGTCTCCCCGCAGCCTTCTCTTCTCCAGGCTGAACAACCCCAACTCTCTCAGCCTGTCTTCACAGCAGAGGTGCTCCAGCCCTCGGATCATCTTTGTGGCCCTTCTCTGGACTCGCTCCAACAGGTCCATGTCCTCCTTGTGTTGGCAGCCCCAGAGCTGAATGCAGTACTCCAGCTGGGGTCTCACCAGAGCAGAAGAGAGGGGAGAATCACCTCTATCATCCTGCAGACCATACTTCCTTTGAGGTGGCCCAGGATACAGTTGGCTTTCTGGGTTGTGAGTGAACATCGCTGGATCATATTAAACTTATCACCAACCAACACCCTCAAGTCCTCCTCTTCCAAGCTGCTCTCAATCCATTTTCCACCCAGCCTGTATTTGTGGCTTGGGATTGCCTCAAGACACATGCATGTGAACTTCATGAGGTTTGCATGGGCCCACCTCTCAAGCTTGTCAAGGTCCCTCTGGATGGCACACCTTCCCTCCAAGCGTGTCGACCTCACAGCTTGGTGGTGTTAGCAAACTTGCTAAGGGTGTACTGCATCCCACTGTCCATATCTCCAACAAAGACACATTAAACAGCACCGGCCCCAATACCGATGCCTGAGAAACGCCACTCGTCACTGATCTCTGCTTGGACGTCGAGCCATTGACTGCAACTCTGAGTGTGACTATCCAGCCAATTCCTTACCCACTATCGGGTCCATCCATCAAATCCATGTCTGTAATTTTGAGACAAGGATGTCATGTGGGACAGCGTCAAATGCTTTGCACAAGTCCATGTAGGTGCTATCTGTTGTTCTTCCCTTATCCACCATCACTGTAACTCCATCATAAAAGGCCATCAAAATTGTCAGGCATGATTTGCTCTCCGTGAAGCCATGATGGCTGTCACCAATCACCTCCTTGTTTTCCATGTGCCTTAGCATAGTTTCCAGGAGGATCTGCTCCATGATCTGGCCAGGCACAGAGCTGAGACTGACTGGCCTGTAGTTCCCAGGGTCTTCCTTTTTTCCCTTCTTAAAAATGGGGGTTATGTTTCCCCTTTCCCAGTCAGTGGGAACTTCAGACTGCTACAACTTCTCAAATATAATGGATAGAGGCTTAGCAACTTCATCTGCCAGTTCCCTCAGGACCAACGGATGCATCTCATCAGGTCCCACAGACTTGCGTACCTTCAGGTACCTTAGATGGTATCAAACCTGATCTTCTCCTACAGTGGGTAGTTCTTCATTCTCCCAGTCCCTGCCCTTGCCTTCTGCAACTTGGGTGACACAGCTAAAGCACTTACCAGTGAAGACTGGGGCAAAAAAGTCATTGAGTACCTCAGCCATCTCCATATCCCACGTAACCAGGTCTCCCATTTCCTTCTAGAGAGGGCCCACATTTTCCCTAGGTTTCCTTTTATCACTGACATAGCAATAGAAGCTTTTCTTGTTGCCCTTGACATCCCTGGCCAGATTTAATTCTATCAGGGCTTTAGCTTTCCTAATCTGATCCCTGGCTGCTGGGACAATTTCTCTGTATTCCTCCCAGGCTACGCGTCCTTGCTTCCACACTCTGTAGGCTTCCATTCTGTGCTTGAGTTTGTCCAGGAGCTCCTCGCTCATCCAGGTAGGCCTCCTGGCATTTTTCCCTGACTCCCTCTTTGTTGGGATGCAATGCTGCTGAGCTTGATGGAGGTGACCCTTGAGTATTAACCAGTTTGCTTGGGCCCCTCTTCCCTCCAGGGCTTTATCTCATGGCACTGTACCAAGCATATCCCTGAAGAGGCTGAAGTCTGCTCTCCTGAAGTTCAGGGCAGTGAGCTGGCTGTGCGCCCCCCTTGCTGCTCTACAGATCCTGAGCTCCACTGTTTCATGGTCACTGCAGCCAAGGCTGCCCTTGAGCTTCACATTCCCCACCAGCCACTCCTTGTTGGTGAGAACAAGGTCCAGCATAGCACCTCTCCACGTTGGCTCCTCAATCACTTGGAGAAGGAAATTATCACCAATGCTTTCTGGGAACCTCCTGGATTGCTTATGCCCTGCTGTGCTGTCCCTCCAACAGGTATCAGGGTGGCTGAAGTCCCCCATGAGGGCCAGGGCTTGTGAACGTGAGGCTGCTTCTGTCTATGGATAGCGGGCCTCATCTGCTCATTGTTCGTGGTCAGGTGGCCTGTAGCAGACCCCTGCTATAAAATCACCTGTCTCTGCTCTCCCTTTAATCCTGATCCATACACTCTTAGTCAGCTCCTCATCCATCCCCAGGCAGAGCTCCATGCACTGCAGCTGGTCATTGACATAGAGGGCAACATTCCATCTCCCCTGCCTGTCCTTCCTAAAGAGCCTGTATCCCGCATCCCAACACTCCAGTCACAGGAGCCATCCCACCACATCTCAGCAATGCCAGTAAGATCACAGCTCTGTAGGTGTGCTCACGTCTCTAACCTCTCTCGTTTATTCCCCATGCTACATGGGTTTCGCACAGAGGCATTTAAGTTGGGCTCCCAATGAAGCTGACTTACTGACTGGAATTCCTTTGTACTGTTCTTGAGGTGCTCTCCTGCTGGTCTGTGATCCTTCTCCAGGCTCTGGGCATCTATTGCTGGCACTGACATCAAACTGGTAGGAGTGGGATGGACTGAGGTTTCCCTCCCCCAGCAACTTTACTTTAAGCTTTAAAGCAGAGAGCTTTAAACTTTGATTCAAGTTGTAAATCCTTACATATACCTTGATATGTACACTCTAACATTGTTGAATTTGTGATTAGAAAACAAAACAACATTGAGCTGATTTCACCTGTATAAGAGGGCTTCTAAACTGAGGCTTTAATGACCAACTAAAAGGCATTGACAGAACTTGGTTTTTTGATATGTAGTAGACTATTTAGAATCAAATGTCACAGCTCTAATCTGCATGTGTAGTGGGAAATGATCAACATCTTTCCCAGTGTGGCAAGATTTAAAAACTGTGTTTATTATAGACTATTGTAGTTTATCTTTGTTATACAGGCTGTGAATTTACATCTGCTTTCTGAACTGTAGAATGGTATATAAATTAGTATTTTTAGCCTTTGTTTTCATTTGTTTTCCCAAATAAGGGTTCCAAGAGATGTATTCCAAGATGCTTAATTTTTAAAGTATCTGGAGGTTAATTTTTACCTTCTTTAGGAAGTGTGTGAGCAATATTCTTTAAATTTGTGGGCACACAAATGATTAAACAAACTTGAAGCAAAATTTTCTTCAGCATGCCACAAGAGTGACATGACAAAAGCCTGCTACCAATAAATTAGCTTATGATAGTCTAAAGGTGACCGATGAGCTGAAAAAGACTTCTGCGCTACTGATAAAGTGGACAATAAACAGAAAAATAGACCTTCAAAAGTGCAAAACAATACCCACAGGAAAATGCTAATCATACAGAAATAAGGATAAACAAAGTTATCATTTACTATCGTCACTGAAGATTCTGAAAGCAGCAGTTCAAGTCAGACTACAATCAAAAAGAATATAGCATTATTTTAAAACAAAACAGAGCACAAACCATCAATATACTATCCCAATGTATCCACAGATCACACTCATCTTAAGCAGAAGATGCAGTTACAGCCATTTTTCTTTTTTAAAAAAAAAAGGTATGAATGAGTTAAGGAAATACAGGACAGATCCTCATCTGTGGCATGATGTACAGGAGCTAAAACCTAAAACATCATGATCAGAAAAGTCAAATCAAGATGTCAGAAACATTAAAACCCAGATACTTAATCTCTAGCACTAGCTGAACATATTTAAATACCAGTATTTCATTCCCCAAACAAACTATTAGTTCCAGACATTTGTGTGTTATAAAACCACCTGCTTCAGAACTACATGAACTGGGACAAAAATTAAGATTTATTGATGTACTTATACTTTGCAATTCCAAAATTTATACACTGGCATAACTTTTTTTTCATTTAAATTTGAAAACAAAACCAATGAACTGCTTACCTCTGGTTGAATTGCTTTAAATACAGGGACATCCATTAGCGTTATCTGACCCTGAAATAAAAAATAAAAATCATAAATTAAGCTCAAAATTAACCTTGCATTCCATTAAATTGCTGTGCTGCATGAGAACTATTCCGTTTCCTTTTTTTATTTGACTTCCATTTTGTAGCTAATTTCAGAGGTTTCAGCTCCTGAAACAGAGCCTTCTTGCAAAACCAGAGAATAAAGTACTCCAAACTTTCCATTTAATAAAATAAACAAATTATGAAAAATTACTCTCAGGAGCATAATCCTGTAGTTACATATGCAAGTCAGAGCTTGAATTCAGAAATGCTATATAATAAGCTATCCAAGAATACAAGGAACTAACTTGAGTTGCTCAAGGGCAGTTTCTCTTCAAACTCTGAATCTTAGTCTAGGTGTTACATAATTCTATTGAAACATCCCTAAAATTCTTCAATCATTACTTGGACTGTATTTGAATAACTCAGTGAAGCAATTGTTCAGTTGCACAGCAACAGTTAACATTAAATACAGCCATCTTGCTTCCAGCAAGTCCAAACCAGTAAGTACGTTTTCATTCTGGGATATCTGTTTAGCTTTGAAAGGGCTAAAGGGGAACTCGGAGTCAAAGCCCAGGTTTTGCATGCTGAAACATATTCAAAGAGCCTTATTTTAAGCCTACAATTTAGGATTGCTGTCTGCCTATGTATCCAGAAGAAAGAGACCATCTCTTTCAAAGAGTATACAGGTAGCCCAGAAATACCAGTGCTGTCTGAGTTAGATACGACAAATATCCTTTTAGCAATAAATCCAGAGATCTTGTTCTGTTTCCTCAGACTTGAGCTGCATAGTTTTATTTTTCCTGAAAGTGGTGGTTCCTCCATTTATATACTCTGCAGTACACACTGACAGCTTTGTGAGCCTCACAAATTGCAATTGCCATTGAATGCCATTGTTGGATAGCAGAATAGTTTCTCACATTAAGCCACCCTTGCAGAAAACTTTTAACTAGGATGTTCTAGTTGAAAGAAAGCAGATGCAAAGATGTGCACCTGCTCTAATGAGAGTTCTAATGAGATGAGAAGTGATGTGTTTTGCCAAAGACGACCAAATCTACATTTTGTAGCAGATCTCCTTGAGCTGTAAATCTATGTTTAGGTATGAATTCTAGCAAACATGACCATTAAAAAATTATATAAATCAGTCTCCGTTTCTGTAATGGACACAGTGCTCATAATCATCCAGTATTTTGCAGTACATCATAGAGGTAACAAGCCCTTTATGAGTCTGCTTTTTACAAACTTTCTTGCTGGGGTTCTGCTTTGGTTGGCTGCTCCTTCCAAGCAATGATGTTTTAAAGCTGTATTAGATTTTTCTAGACTTGGGCTAAAGTGAGATTAAATCAGACCAAGTTGACTGAAGTCACCTACTCAAACAAGACCACATACACTCACAAATGTGCATGCCTGAACACCTTTGTAGAAGTAAATCCTGTACAAACTTTTACACAAATAACACATTCTTTGTCCTGTAACTTGAACACACTCACATGTGGTATGAGGCATCTGATTTGTACCTACCATTCATTAATATCCACAAACTTTTTAAATGCCAGTTTAAAAATGAATCCCTGAACTACTGTTTTTAAATGTGGTTTCACAATCAACTGATCAGCGGCAGCATCTGTTTCAACAGCACAAATTATAATGTACCTTAAAAGTCTAGATGAAAGAAAGGATATCAGAAGGACATCCCTCTCCAAGTTTCTTAAGCAGCAGTGATTAGTAAGAATGGAAATTCAGGAGCATGGTAGGCCAAAATACTCTTTGCCTTCAACATAACTTCTCTATTCATTTGCACCTATAGCAACTACAATAAAAATATATAATAAACTTTTGCCAAAACCAAGACGCCTTTCAAACTGAAAGCAACCTTGCTAACTGAAACCATTCTATTCTTTTATTATGAATTTATTTAAAAAAATTACTTGAGGGAATAAGAATATTTTTTTTAAGATAACCAATATCAGAAATGCAGAAATCTTCACTCGAAGCCTTTTTTTCAAGAGGGGTAGTTTCATATTGCCACAAAAAGTACGCGGCAACAAGTCATTCTTGGTGAGGGAAGTAGGTAAGTCTGAAAGTGTGCCCCAACAACAAACTATTCTAATGGTGGTTAATAAAACTTTGTTTTTGAAGGATTTTGAACATGTGCACAGGTGATGCTGGTAATTTTTCATGCTATTTTCAGAGAACACTCAAGAGACACAGGGACAGGCGGAAAGCATGGATTCATTTCTCTCACCTGGTCCAATCCTGACCATAGAGCAGCTGCTTATTACAGCAAGAGTTAACTCTTCCTTTTGATTTCCAAGGTGAAGAACCCAGTCCTGAAACAGCAGCCATAGAACACAACCTCTAGTCTCCCATTTGTCTGCTAAAGCATACCAAGCTTTCTCAGAAATACATTATTTCAGGTAGATACGTGGCTAATTGAACATATCACTATGATTCTCAATAAAAGAAATTAATTAGAAAATTGGTTGGGGTGGGGAAGGTAAAAGAGTGGGCACTTCAGTAAAATTTGAATATAGGGTACATTAAAGCACCCTTACAAAAGGCCCAGGCATTTCAATAGTTACTAACATTTTAGTGCAAATCCTCTTCACTAAAACAAGATTACAACAACAGTACAATAAAAATGAGCCAGAAAACTGATTTATTGTTCACATAGGAGAGAGAATGCTTAAAAATAAATGTTGTCTTTCTTCCCAGCCCTCCAGAATGTCACCTTAATCCACCTTAACTGCCTGAGCTAAATTAGATTACTAGCTTCAGTAGTGACTTCTAAACCAATTATTACTTCAAGATAGGATCAATACGCACTAGTCATGAAACAAAGACTTTTATTATAACTTTGCACCAGAATTAACATACCAAACGTATACATTTTTAATAGGGAATAGTATATTAACATGGGGGGAGGGGTGGACATGGACACCACACGTGCCAAAAGTCAATATTAATGTTCATTACTAAAAAGATTTTAAATTGCTATTAAGAACCCTGCAATATGAAAAAGGCAACTCTAAGAACAAAAAAAAACCCAAACAAAACGAAAAAACCACCGAAAAAAACAAACCACACAAAAAAACCCACCAAAAAACCCCAAAACCACCACACATTACTAAGTTTTAACAGAGCCACTTCTAGTATCACATTGATATTAGCCCAGGTTGGTTTTTTTTGCTTGTTTGGTTTACACATCTTCCTGCTTTCACTAAAAGTAACACCCATCTTCAGTAACACTGTATCACATTATCACTTGTTCAAGAAAGATCCCTTATTGAGGCTCTTTGAGAGCATGCAATTTCCATTAAGAGTTCCAAGCACTTAAAAAAAATTGCTCACAGTTCCAAAAAGGCAAGCGACTGATAGCTAAATACCTAAGCTGATAAGTAAGAAGCCATTCGGGTTTGTAGATATGACAGTGTACCTCACGTAAGAGTTAAAAAATACCTTTGACAAAATTGTTTTAAAATATTAACTTATTCATATTTATAAGTCTAACTACTTAACTGAATTTTTACCATTTAAGGGTGCTTGCTCAGTGCTAAGTAAGAAATAAAGCTGAAAGGCTAGCATTCTAATTAATAGCACTTGAAATGACAAAACTTGGGAAATAAATTACAGTATTTGTGTTATATGCTGTTGCCCAACTTTTACAAAAAAGTAACTTCTACCATGACCAAATGATGGGCAACTGAAAGCCCAATAAACAAGCCACTAATGTGCTTTCTGCAGCAAAGAGACACAATGCACTAACTTTTCTCATTCCAGCTGCTTAACCCAGCCAATATGAATTCCTGGATACCTCCCCCTCCTAAATGTGGTTTAATGTTTTAATATTCAAAACTTGCAAGTGTTCACATCAATTTGTTACATGAAGCAAGCCAACCATAACCTCTGTTTTTTGAGTCATCAGCTGCATATATGTAGAAAAAAAATAAAATCATATGTGCAATACAAAACCTTGAACTTATTCCTACTCATCATTTAAATAAGCCTTCTGATTACACAAAGATAGGGAAA
This sequence comes from Podiceps cristatus, assembly GCA_000699545.1. NCBI lineage: Eukaryota > Metazoa > Chordata > Aves > Podicipediformes > Podicipedidae > Podiceps > Podiceps cristatus. The sequence goes on from KL272858.1 coordinate 81,418, forward strand.
GTTGATATTTTCTACCTTTCCAGAAGTCTATTGAGTTCATTTATATACATTAAAGAAATTCTTCATTGCTCAGGCAAGGAAGAAGCTGAATGGAAGTTTTGTGTTTGTATTAACCCTAGATAACAATTCTAGAATATGATTAGAAGAGGTATGTTTTTAATGTACGACTGATTTTCCCAATACTCTATGACTCACTTGAGTCATAGAAGAGAAAAACATCTTTTAAAAACAGCAAATGATCATCTTGCAATTAAGACACTGCAATGGTAACTGGAAGATAACTTTTTACCCTGCTGTGTAGCCACTGGAGCTTTTGCACGTAGTTGAAAGACCTTGCCTGGGGACAGTCCCTAACAATATTTTAGCTCTCCTCTGTGTTGAAATGTTGGACTTGTTAACAAGTATTTCAAAATACTAAACATATTAACACACAGCTTCATACACAGATAAAGAGATTTACCCCTCTCTCGGGTTAGAAATTTTAGAACCAGATGATTAAGAACTACATCTCATTGTGCTTCTTTGAGGAATATGGAGCAGCACAAATGAAGGGAAATTTTAAAATATTCCCCAATTCCTTCGCTCTTCACTGTGAATACATAAGGATTACCCTCCTTCCATAAATCCCTGTAACTTCAGAACTTCTAGCTGCATTTAGCACCACTGCATCGAGCTCCTCTCCAAGCCCCTATATGAAAGTTTCCATTTGATCCGGACTATAATTCTGCCTTTCTAGTCCCTAGACCTTCTCAAGCATGAACTCCGTCTGTCAGGCTACTTGCGGTTCTACAGGTTTTCCTGCCGTATACCTACCATGAGGACAGTGCACTTCCCATAGAGCTCCTGGACAGAGACTCATTATGAAAAGAAAAACTAAGTTTCTGTCTGAGATGAAAAAAATAATGCCTGCATTTTGGTTATTGAAGAATATTGCCATAATCTGATTTTCCTTGAAGCCATGTTGGTTCAAGCAGCACTTCATAAATTGTTCCTTAATCTGAATTTTTAGAAGGAATTATATTTAAGTCTTCCAACTTGGCTTAACACTGTCTCTCCTGACTGCCAGAATAATTTTCCTCACTGAAAAAATAGCTAAGCCTCTGTTAAGCACTGCATCAGTAGGAGAATAATTCTGCTGTCCAAAATGAACGCTGGGGGATTAAAGTTCCTGTGTTGAAATTCTACTTGTTTTCTCATAAAGTCTGCTCCAGAACTTTTATCATTAATAGTTCCTCTACACGCTACAATAAAGTTACTGCTTCTTGCTCTCATCGGGAGCACACTTGCTCTCTAGCATTCTTCTGTACAATAAAGCTAACAGGAACACAGACAAGCAGAGGTCCTTTTTCATCAAAAGCTCCTCGGGCCCAGTACTTCACTTTATTCAAACTGCCCTCAGAGGCAGCAGACAGACTTGCCTCGAACTCCCTAATACACTGACAACCAGCCTCAGGAGAGGCCAAAACCAACATTACTGCCAGAAACCAGGCAGCACAACTCACACCAGTAGCTGCACAGGAATTTGCAGGGGGGACTGTGAATCTGCCAGTCCCGCACAAGAGAGAATTCTCCTGGGGAGAACCTCAGGGCAGTTTAAGTTATTTTTGTTCTGTTCAAAGGGGAAAAAATGGAGTTTGTTCAACTCTGCACACCTCAAAACCTATTTCTGCACTTTTATTATATACACAATGCAGTTCCAGAACTCTTGGGTTCTGCTTCATTTACACCACACACTCTCATGCTCTTTCTTCAGATATAGATAACTTGATATTTAACTGTCATAAGAATGGCTCTGAGAAAAATTCCTTGTTTCATCTAAACATTTTTTCAGATAAACTTTGCGTATTGTTTCCAACGGCCACTTGACAAAGCTTAACTGGAATCAAAAAGAAAAGAAATGCACGTACATCTTAGTGTGAGCTTCCTTGGTAGCACTTTCAGAGACTAGGACAAAGAATAAAGAATCCTTCTTAGATAACTAGGTGGAAAAAAAAGCAAAAAATTTATGCAGCTGCGCTTCCCTTAATTCTACCTCAAATATTTACACCACCGTGGCTAAGTCGAAGTATAAAATGGAAGAGTGAGTCAAAAAGTAACAAACAGTCAAATAATTAAACAGCAGCAGTCTAAGGAATAAGAATTTACTGTAAAGCAAAAAATAAATATTTCTTCAACCTGAGGTTCGCCAGCATCTTAATTTGGAGCTCATGTCCCCAAAGCATTTTCCTTTTTTCTTTCAGCCTCACCAGCCCCTGCTTTCTACTGCCACTGCACCATTCACATATCCCTCCCCCACAAATTGTGCCCTGTACACTCGAAACCACACTTCTCCCTTCGATGAAAATGGACAGCATTGACTGCAACTGCGTCTACCCTGCACACACTGAAGGGCTCCATCAGCAGGGCCAGACACCAGTGGGTAATCCTGGCACCAACTTGTTCTGTGGCTTTTAGCTGTTTAATAAAGAAGTGAGCAGTGATCAGCCTAAAAGCAGGTATTTAAAACAGAGACAGTCTCCCTATTAGCTGCAGCTAGAAAGCTGTCTGTAGAATCCTAAGCAGAAAACAAATGTGCCCTACTTCATATTCATTGAATGGGATTAATTTTCCCGAAAATTTACAAAACATGCAGGCGTTCAACACATCCCCTGAAAACTTTGGTTTTGTAAGCTGCAGGGGGATAAAGCAAACTCTAAATTTGCAACAGCAGCAGCTATGCCCGAAGATCTCACCTGTTTCAGCTATAACTTGGCCCTTCCTAAAGCAGCCTTCGACCTCACAAAGAATTTAAACCACCTGGTTTAACCAACTGGACCATTACACACATATTACCATAATTTCAGTCACTGTTCAAACTAAACCCCTTCAAGGGCTGCTGTACTTTCGCTAGAAAGTTAATACAAGACTGAACAAAGGACCATTACATGAAATGGCACACCAACTGTGCATTAGGGACAGTGTTAGAGGACTGCCAAAATGACCAAAAAAAAATTTACACTTGGGCTTCTCTGGCTTGGAAAGCAGCTTGTTGAAAATACAGGATTACAAGCAATAGCTTTTGTAGTCCAACTTGTCTCTTACCCACTAACTGATTTAATATTAAGTTTTGAAATAACAGTGATGCCTCTAACACAATGGGAATTGAAAAGACATCTGTGTGCCTCATATTGGTTCTGAAACCACTAGCATGAATCATATTTCCAGTATCTCTCAAACTTAATTATCTTTCAGATTTTTGTTCTTCTTTCTCCAGCATAGCTGTAATTGTCCCATCTGTACACAGTGACCTGTTTTGAAAACGCAACATAACATGTAAGGTACAAGATGAGATTTCCCAGTGTTGATGTTGACTTTATCAGTCAACTCTCACTTTTATGCTACCTATGCACTGGAATTCTTTTTCATTCAAGCCAAGGTTTCCTAACTATTAATCAGACAGCTGTTGAACTATCTCTTGTGCAGCAACTTGGGTTTATTGCTGTTTTACTGGCTTATTGCATTCTCTTTTCTCTCCATGAATAAAGGTACTTAAACAGCCCACAAATTATTTCCTCAGTTCACCAGTTCAAAATTATTATTTTTTTAAAAAACAGTATTCATTCTGCAGTTGGTAATAGGATTCAGCCTTCACTAAGTCACAGATGTCAGTAGTCTGCACTGCATCCATTTTACAAGAGCTAGCACTAAACTAGAAGTTCTCTCACACTTTGGACATGCTACCAATTGCTTTTTCAATCTGAGCAGTACATACCCACTATTCTAATGAAAACCTTACTAACAGAGTTTTGCATTCTCATCAGTGCTGGTATTCTCAAGAGCTTGGCCATAATGCATCACTCTGGTAGTCTTCACATAAACCCTGAAATCCAAATGAAGACTTAGTACCTCTGTTATGCCAGGACTAAAACCAGGAAGAATGAGGAAATGGCCAATAAAATAAAAGTAAGCGTAAGGGTCAAAGGTGCTTTTCCTCCAAGGTACCTAGGTTTTGGCAAATTTACTTATTTCTACAACCTTCAGCAAGAATGATCAGAAAAAGACAGCATTCAAAGCAAGCAAGCCCTACTGGAAAAGCAGATAAACTTGCCTGAGGAAGCAAATATTAATGAAGAAGTACAGCTGTGTACAGAAACATTGAAAAAGCAATTAAATTAATTATAACCTTGCCACAGGGCTGAACACTGACTAGCGGTAACTTTGCTCAATTGTTCAGTCTTCTATCTATAAGACATTTCAGTTCCACTTACAGTAAATGAAACCTGATATGAAGAACTAGATACTTTAAAAGGGAGAAGGCTAAGAGTGAAGGTGTTTTCTTTGGGGGAACTGAGAAAACAGCAAAATTATACCAGATAGTATAAACCAAAAACGCAACCACAGGTTCCTAATTGTAATGTGAAATGCTTAACTAAATGATTCCTGTTTGTGAGTGGAACTCTACCCAGTTTGAGGCATAACACGAAAACAGTAACACCACTAGATTTTAATAAAGATTTTTATCTAACCAAGATTTACTAAGTAGGCAACATTTAAAACACCCATGGAAGTAAAAGGTTTCTGCACAGGAGGGATGATTTAGTGGAGCAAAAGGATTATGAAATGCGATACAAGACAGAGCACCTTTGTATATTTTGCTGTCCAAGTGAGCGACAGCAACTCCACAGAGACAAGTGATCTACTCTGCTGCCCAACAGCATCCACCACTAGCTAAATAGCTGAGCCACTCAAAAGAACCTGGAGCTATTCTGGCCTGAATGCATAATTGCACTTGAATTCATACCCCTAGCCTCAACTTCCCTAAGCACTTAAGATTACCTTTGCATAGAGAAATCATAAGATAAAACTGACAGGATAGCCAGCCCCAGAAACATCCCATGAAAAGTAGGTGATTCATTGTCCAGCTGTTCCTGACAATAAAGCATGAAAGAGGCTTGAACTACAAGACTTGAACCGAAGTTCAGGAATTAATCCCATTAACTAACCAAGAAGAATTTAATGTGCAAGTACCACTTCATAATCCAGATGCTTTAAATTTTCAGTGTGCTCATTAAAATCAATTTATCCACTAAAAATTAGCTGAAATAGTTATTAACGATTACAAAATAGAACAGACTTAATGGCACTATTTTGTGATACATACTATCACATATCGATAATCTCCCCAGGACACCTCACCATGAATCTCATCACTTGAATTACAAATGCAGTAAGTTACCAATCTTTCTAGTAATTAACTTGAATCACTTAGAGGGACCATCTGCCATCCTACCCTCTACAAGTAGGGTAAAAAAACAAACAAACAAAAAAACCCACCACCAAAAAAACCCACCCAATATTTTGGTTAAATATTTTTACTCCTCTGTTCTTGGCTCTGCAGGTTATCCAACTCATTATTCTGTACCACTGCACCCAAAAGAAGAAAACACTCCCTAGATGTAAGAATTAACAGAGCTAAAAATTAAAACACCTTCAGAAAAAGACAAGTACAGATCAAGTATATTCTTACAACTAAAATATGCATGTCAGAATTAAGCTGTATCGTATAGATTTACGAATCTTTCATCTATATTACATATAAGAGCGTGAAAAATGCCTGGACAGCATAGCCCAAAAAGATCACTTAAACAGAACATAGAAAATAAAGAGCTACGGTGCAGGATCCATTTTTGAAACCCATGGATGACAGAAGTTAGGCAAAAGATACAAAAATTAAGAAGCAGAGAAGTTACCAAGAAGATTCACACACAAAGTAAAAAAAAAATTACTTGAATTGCTTACCGCATATTCTTCTGGTGTAACCTTTAGAACATCAAATACCACTGCATCAAAGCTCTTCTTCAGTTCAGCTGAACCTTTGTCACTCAAGGATTCAGAGCTGCTACTCTTCTGCAGAAGCAAACAAAACCACCGATGATATTTTGGCTCTCTTGTTTGTTTGTTTGTTTTTACACTCCAAAAGCAAATCTGTTCAAACATCACTGTTTGCAGAATTTTTCTGCTGGGCAAATTATCAATTAGAAGTCAGCCACAGGACATACTTTCTCCTGACAAAGATCTCTAAAATCAGACACTCTCAAACTGACTTTAACAGATTTCAAAGGTGTTGCTCAAAACACAACAGTTAAATTTCAATGCGTAACTAAATTCCAGTTTTATTGAAAGTTAACAACAACAATATGGTCACACTGAATTTCAAACAGAAAAAATACCACTATGATGAGGAAAAAGATAAGATCTCCCCCAAAGGAATAGTTAACATCAAAGAACAGTATCAATATGTTCCTGTTTCTCTTAGAAGCGTTAAAACTTATAAAAATTACACTGTGCGCTACATATGTGTTCCTGTTGAAGACACTTAATATAAAACATTTTAGTTTGAGTGTCCTGATTTCAGCCAGGACGGAGCTAGTTTTGTCTTCAGCAGCTCCTGTGTTTTGAATTTAGTATGTGAAATGTGGTGACAGCACGCTGCTGGTGTTCACTGCTGCTGATCAATCAAGGACATCTTGCCGTTTCCCAGGTTTTGCTGATGTGCAGGTGCAAACACTTGGGAGGGGCACGGCCAGAACATGTGATCTGAACTGGCCAAAGAGAGTGTTCCATACTATAGGCATCGTGCATGCCCAGTATAAGTGTGGGTCAACCATTGCCCCCGACTTGGGTTCCTTGTTTCGTTCGTTTTCTGTTCATGGTCCCTTCTTGTTACTTTTATTTTCATTTGTTTTCACTCGGGCCTGTTTGTTCATTTGTGCAGCTGTTTGTTCCCTTGCTCGCACTCTCTGGAACTGGCTGTTCTGGGACAGCTGCGGGGGAATATCCCTGCTCCCTGCCTGCTGCTGGGGACGGGCTGGATCGGTCCTCAGGTGGTGAGAACTTGTGCATTGTTCATTTTATATGTTCTATTACCCTTACATATTATTATTAATATATTTTTATCTTTTCCTCTTCTGTCCTGGTAAAGTGTTTTTATCTCAACCCACAAGTGCTCTCTCTCCCTCATTCTCCTCCTCACCCCACCAGGGAAGGGGGTGGTGTGTGAGCGAGCGAGCTGCTGCGTGGTCCGGTTACCGTTCAGGGTTAAACCACAACATTGGGTTATCCCAAAATGCTAGTAATTCACCTTTGCAAAAGACAACAGATCCTAGAATATTATTCTATAAGTCTTTATCTACAACACAGAGATTTAGCTTCCCTGCGAAATACAAATACGATTCAAAATGTTAACACTGAGGATGAAAAGATTAGACTTTGGTCCACATAATGGAGGCACTTTCTGACAGTCTGTGTAATTTTACTGCTAGCGTTGAAAGTTTCCAAGACCATGGAAATGGTCATATACACAAGATGCACATGAATGAGCACTTCAGCTCAATTTCAGCACCGTTACACTGTACTTTCAGTAACACCTGCATCATGTCTGCTGATGCCAAGGCAGGAGGGAAGATAGCACATGGTCACTGATGCTGGTAAATAGTTATACTGTGCTAATAACTTCTGAAAACCTAACAAAGAAATATTTTAGGGCTACACTATATATTTTGACTTTGGCTTCCCACTCAGAAACAAGAACAATTGAACTCCTTGAGAATTCAGCCAGCTGAAATAGACTCCTGTTCATTTTTAAGCACTTTTGTTATAAGGACATATAAAAACCATCCTCAGAATCACAAAATAGTTTAGGTTGGAAGGGACATTCTAACAGTTACCATCTCTCTTAAAAATCTGACTTTGAAAACACCACCAAAAACTCCGAGACAGCCATTTTCAGTAACCAGCAATCTTACAGAAACATTTCAGTTACTGATCCTCCCTCCTCCCAGACAGTCAAAACAGGGGAAAAAAACAAAAAACAAAACACCACCAAAACACCACCAAAACACCACCAAAACACCACCAAAACACCACCAAAAAACAAAAAAAAACCAAAAAAAAACCAAAAACAAAACAAAACAAAAACAAACAAAACAAAAAAAACAACAAAAAAACAAAAACCCAACACTTGTTGAAAGCAGATTCATGCAACTTTTCCAAAATATATTTTACTCAATTTTATCAGACAACATATAAACATTCAAGACTATATTGGTAAGTAAAAAGAGAACTTCCCCTGAAGAAAATTTCAGTTACATGCCAACACATGGTCAATGATTCATAATACAATGATAATGGAAATACAAGAATCTGAATAAAAACAAACATAGTCTTGGAGACTGATGACAGCTTTCTTGTTTAATCTTGATAATACTTGTGAAATTGTGCTGGAGATTGATTCCTTTTGAAAACACAACACTCCAATTTTCCTTTTATCTTGTTTGTGGTACTTTCTATTTCCATATGCAAATGCAAGTGCAAAGAACACATGCAGCTCTGCTATCAAAACACATGTGTAAATATATAAATAAAACAAACACCTTTGGTAAGGTCCAAAGATTCATTCAAGAAAGCAACTGTTTCCATGACTTTGTGGCTCTCATCACTACTGACTTTGTAGTGTTCTTCAATAACTTGTCTTTTAAACAAAAGACAAATGAAGAATGAAAGGGGAAAAAAAAAAAAAAAAGGCCAAACTGAAATCCAGTATGGTAAAAACATGTTTCACACTGTGGCAAAAGCCATATGCATCAGCAATAAAGTAACTGTCTTCCCTGAGCAGAAAGCTTAAATTAGTATTGTACATCTGTAATAGCCAAAGCATATATTCAGTTGCCCTAAAGATCACTCAATATACACTGCAGGCAGATTTTCAGTTCCCTTCATCCCATACATGGCACTGACATAACCCCACACACACACCCCCCAACACCCCCAACAAAAAACCCCAAACAACAACAACAAACCTTAAAAGCAAGTGATTTGCAAGAGTTTTGAGGGGTTGAGGGTGTGGGGGGGGTAATCAAAAAAAAAAAAAACAAAAAACAAAAAACAAAAAAAACAAACAAAAAAACACAAACCACCCAACTAGGTCTTGCAAACCCTCCAAACATTGCTAAAAACTTAGGAATCAGTCACAACTTTCAACAGCTCCTCACATGATCGTAGCAAAAAAGAACTCAAAAGATTTTGGTACTAACTTCACCCCACCCCTTCTTTTCCTTAACAAATAGATGACAAATGGAAAACTGTATTAAGTTCCAAGTAAGAGGTATCAGGATAGGAGGCCAGTCTCCATTGCTTGGCTGATACACTCAACTCATGAGCTATTCACTTCTACAGGGCAGAAACTTTGGTGGGCAGGAGGGGACCCACACCAATGCTGAATATAGTCCAAGAGGCAAGGGGAACAGCCTCATTCCAGCGGTACCGTGTCAGACTGTCCCTTGACACACACATACACAAGTACCTGTCAAAGAGGAGAGCATTTCCCACAGACCTTGCCAGCCCAGCTTACTGCGCTAAGAACATCTATTTTTGTTAAAGCCTGAAAAGAAAATCTTTCTTGTCTAGATGTGATGAAAGAGAACATAAAAAAGGGCAGTTTTCACCATGGCAAGGCTATAAATGCTAGCTCATGCTTTATTTTGGTATACAATGGTCGGAACTTTAGGTTATTCACATCTAAACTGAGGCATATGAAACCAACACAGAAGAATCTGCTGCACCAGATCTGTTAAAATAAAAACGTTTTGGTACATTTGGGGGGGGGGGGCAGGGAAGGAAGAGTACTTATAGTCTTAAGTATGCCATAAGCAAGTTTTGTAATCCTTACCTCTGAAGCAGTAGCTGCAATATTAACACTGCTTGACTGTCCGTTCATTAGGTCCATACTGCCCACACCATTAATCTTCAGCCCTACATTTACAGCAGCAGGATCATCTCCAAGGTAACTGAATAACCATTCCTACAAAGAGCAAAAAGTAATCAGAAGCTATTTGATTCACATGTTTAGACAAGATTCTTTATCTAAAATCCATAACAAAAATAAAGTACTTCCAAAATGGCTACACCACTTTGAGGTCCAAAGTTTAGATTCAAAAACATATTCTAAAATCACCTACTTAAAAACATCTTAAGACAAACAACTGAAGGTTCCATTGCAATCCATTGCTTACTGGCAGTATAGACTTTCATATTCTTTTCCATACTGTTTTCTGTATGCCAGGTATCAATATGTAAATGCATGCATTAACCCTAACTTAAAATCAGGCCTCCAACATCAGTCCACATATGATTCTTTTTCTTTGATTACCAACTTAAAAAAGTATATTCCATACGTTAACTATATTAGATAACTTATCTAAGAAGTTACCCAATAATTTCCTATCTTGTATGCTTATTCATCAGCTTCAAGTGAAAATTAACACATTAACAGCAATGTAAGAACACAAGTAGAATTTACCTTTTTCTCCACAAATTACCCAAATTATTGTTTAGTGAAGAAAAAAAAACCCACACAAAGGAAGACTCAACACACTAAGTTCTGATGCATCATTGCAACAATACTATTACTTTTAGTTTTCATTTCTACAGAGAAAAGGCTGCAAGGAAATATAAACCTCTGGCATCCACTACAAAAATCCAGCAAGACTACCTAATACCCAACTGTTACTGAGAGAGTAAAAATTGGTTTGGGCTTAAATTTCATGCAATGTTAGTGCCCTCTAGTGTGAAAAAGATTATAAATCACTTCATAGGTGTATGTTTATAGTAAGTGAGAATGTTCCTGAATTTGATATTATTTATGAAATTCACTTTAGGTTTGTAATTTAACTCAGAACTATTACATGGTCTGCAAACGGAGGAGACGGGTAACTGCATAATACCACATGACAAAATAGTATTACAGCATCTCATACTTAAGACCTCTACATAATGAAATAAACAAAATAAAGTAATTCAACAAGCTCTGTCTCCAAGTGACCTGAAGCAGGTACATCAGACAAACAAGCCTCCAAGGCAGGAAACAAACATTTAAATAATAAAATATCCTCAAAAAAAGCAGTAACTTTAAAGGGTCATTGTAGGAATGCAATATACAAAGTTGGTCAACTGAAAGAGATCAACAATGCAAGTTTCAGCCAAACACTATAGCTTCTGGGTATTTTGGGGTATTCATAGTCCCCATCTGACCTACCTGTACTTCTGCAGTTCAGAACAGCCATTCACATGGTACCCTTTCTTGTTTTGTTTTTTAAAAACAAACAGGATGGGGTTCTCTCATTCACAGGACAGAAAATATGCTACATTTCACTTAAACAATATACTCCCATCCCACACACTATAATTAGGATTCTGTTTCCTCCACTAAAAATACACTTAACTGCACTTAGATTTTAGCTGGTATTATACTAACAGACCACATGAAGTGAAAAAAATACCTCATCTGTGGCTTGTGAGTGTCACTGCTGTCCTGTCCTTTCCTATCTCAATTACTCTTCAGATTGTCTCGTGGAATACTTCCAAATGCTCAGCTCCCCAATGCCTCTTTCCTATAGCCTTTTCATTTACTGAACTGAAAAGCAAGGAAATAAAACTCCAACTGATGTGTCATAATTTTCATTTATGTAGTGACAGTAGAGGACAGACATATCATATCTCCCAAAATCAGTTTCAGGCTCTTCACATGTTCAAAATGGTACTCTTGTCCCAGTTTAATTGCCTTCTCTGCTGAAAAAAATATCCTTTAAAAATTTTAAGAATAAGGAAATAGGATAATTATAAGGAATAATTATAAGTAAGTATAAGGAAAATTGGCACTTTGCATAATTTTGTCACACTGTGTGGCCCATAGTTGTATCATACAAAGCCTTAACAACTTAATCTTAAACTAAAGGTTATATATTTGACCCTTGTCTCTCTTCAGTTGTTCCCCTTCCCCATACTAACTGGGAGTGACAAGGGGGAGAACTGGAGGACTGTTTCTGGCCAAGGAAAAGTTAAAACTGAAGTTTGGGGTGGGTTTTTTGGGGGTGGGATTGGAATGATGGTATTTAAAAGAAAATATGCACATCATAGAAGTCTACGGAGTTGGCAGAGCAGCCTCTGAGAAACAAGAGTAAACTAATTCCTGTATAATCAAGAGGGTTAAAGCCCAGTTTCCTATGGATTAGTCTTACAACCCATACACACCCAGGGAGGCCCCAGCAACCTCTCCTACCCCGTATTTCCTAATGCAGTATCTCAACCCTTACACTTGGTCCCGTAACATATCAGCTCTGGTGTGCTACCTGCTTCCTAAGCTTTTGTAAGTTCTCTTTGCATCTGCCCACCCACCCTGAGGCAAACACGTGCGCATTCACCTAACAGCAGGCTAAATGGGATAGGTGAGCCTGTACCTGGTGCACACTGATCCAGGTTTTCCTTTTCTACCCAGTTACTAACTGTGATGAGATTTATGAGAACTCTGTCCCTTAGTCAAGTATGGTTGAAATTGGCCACCATGATGAGAAATGTTAATTGTGTACCTATTGCTGCATTACAACATCATGATTAAATATATTTATACTTTTTCCCCCACTTTGTGGGGATACATGCCCCCCTTTGTGGAAGAGCAGAATTAGTACTGAACTGCTATAAACTAGCATTCATCAACTTTAAAGTTCTAGAATTCGCAATTTTTAAAATGTACATTTGAAAGCTGCATTAGACATGAGAACATCACCACTCCCATAACAATGAAAAGTCACAGCAACAACTTTAGTCAGTGTATCATTGAAGACAAATATCGAAAAAATCCTAACACTGGAATAATCAAGTAATTTATTTGCTATACCACCCTTCTGCTCAACACCAAAATAAGTAGTAAACAGCAATATCAAGAAGTGATCAACAGCAGAACTGTTCAGAGCAACATAGCTGGACACGTGATGTGACTGCTGCCACACTGCAATAGTGAGTCACACATTAGTTTTCACTGTGTGCCCTGCATATCCAGTTTCAAAAACTGAATTACATTAATTTGAACTTCCAGTTTGCTTCTCCTCTTCAATTTAATAAACTCATTTAATGTGCTCAGAAATGCATTAGATGTGGAACTGAAAGTGTTTTATATGACACATAAAATACTCGAGCATGTATTTATGCCAACCTGAAGCATACGGTATCTTCCTACCTCTTCATGCATACTCTACAGTAAAAAGCAAACTAAAAATACTGATAAAAAGATTCATCTCACCCAAAGAATGAAAATGTCTAGACTAAGCAGGATCTGCCATCTTCAATAAGTCCGAGTTTTTCTGCAAATTCACCCAAGGCAGTATTTGATGATCATTCCATTACAGTGACTGACTATAAGCCCCCCAAAAGGAAGGCAGCTCAGTGGAGAGGAGCAGGGCATGTGCCCAGGAAGCTCAGGGAACAATGCGGGGTGTGCCCGACCACAGCTCTTGCTAAGAAGCTGACTTTATCTAAAACAAAGGCGACTCTCTGGTCCCCTTTGTGCTGAGATAAAGGGCTATGTCAGTTGAGTGGATCAACTGACTATATTACAGTTGAGTGAATCAACCAGTGGTGTAAATGTTTCTCCCCCAGTTCATTAAAAGAAGTGACTGTCTCCCTGAGACAGCTAGACCAGCACGGGGGAGTGAATACATGGCTCAGCCCAGAGTACAAAAACTAAATAACTAACACAGGAATGTCAAAGAGAGCAACAGGCTTGAGCTGGCTTCAACCCACATAGTCCTTCCTGGCAACTGGGGACACCCAGCTTCCTGACAGGGAGCACATTCTAGAGACCAGTAACAGGGTTCACCTTGGTATTGTGTTTGAACTGTATATTGCAATTGATACATTCTCCTAAGTTTAATTTGCATTTGTATTGTGATTTCAGTATATTTTATATCACCATGCTACATCAGAATTCCTCTGTAACTATCATCAAATAGTAAATTTAATATTAAACATTACATGCTCTATGCGTGGAATATCTGAAAGAACCTGCTCAGAGTGTATTGGACTCTGACAGGTGCCTAACAGGACACCTAAGCCCAGCTCCCTTCCACAGCAGAATCCAGGGATATTCTTGTCTCACCTTGGGTCAAATATTATTCCAAAATACACTGTACAAACAGCATTTCAAAAGACAACCCTAAAATTACATTAAAAACTTCCCGTCCAGAACAGTACACAAGCTTTGGGGAAACAGTGAAATTTTATGAATAGCTCAGAGTTAAGATGACCAAGATCCTCTTCGTTCTTACTCATAATGTCTAAATGTAATTTGTTTTGATCCCCATGAAGAAAACAGAAGCATCTTGCATGGATTATGATCAACTATGAACACAGAGCTACTACCAAATACTTTGGGGACCAAAGAACAGTGGGAACCAAAAAAGCGGTTCCAGACACAACCAACCTGAGCTCCTGATCTTGTGGAAACTCTCATTAGTATTTTGACAAACAGTACAGAAAAAGCTATTTCTTTCTAAACAAGGAACAGGAGTTTATTGGGCTTTACTGAATCGTCGCTCCCCCTTGCATAGTACAGCCTAACTAGATCTAAATATTCTATACCAGGACCTCAAGACACTTCAGTGAAATCTTGGAGCCACTGACTGAATTCTAGTTCTGGATCTGAGTCCTTTGATTCTTAGAAGTGTAGGGTTTTTTCCAGCACGGCTTGGCACTTTCTAAATTAACATTGCATTTAACCATTGAACACAAAGTAGAAGCTCCAATGAAACAGGAATTCAGGTTCTTCAAGCAACAGTCCCATTCACCTAATATCCACCAAGTCGTATCATTCTGTCTGGAAGTACTTTCTGGAACCACTTCAGTGTCTTGGATGCCTCACTGCCCTTTTGATTAGAACTTGTTAAATACAAAATGGGCCAATTAATCTATAGCTCCTTACCATAAAGGGCTACAAGAGCCTCTATTACAATTACTCATTTTGCACACTGTAATCCCTACCTTACATAAAGAACATCCAGAATGCTTGTGGTTTGGGGTGCTGGGTTCCTGTGCACTCTCCACCATGGTTTGAGGTTAAACCTCTCTGAAAAGTCACAACAATATGGCCAAAACAAATCGAACAATACTAAAACCATGGCAATGTTAAGATGCTGCCACTTTAATGCATTCTCCAGGTACTTTTTACTTAATCTTTATAAGGCATACAGTAATGAAATACCTTTTAGGCTGATTTTTTTTTTTTTTTTGGGGGGGGGAGGGGGAAGGTTGTTTGTTTTGGTTTGGGTCTCTTTGTTTTGTTTTGTCTTTTATGGTGGGTTTTTTTGGAAGAACAGAATATAGATTATACTTCCCATAAGATCACTATATAGATGTTGTGAGACTCACTTTGGTAATGTGTTGCACCCTGAGCAAGTGGGCACACAGGAAATTCTGCTGCCCCCCCAGTACAGATGCCTCACGCACCAACTGCACCTCGCACTGCTCTGTATCAAGTTGGCAGGTAGAGGTTGTGGATGTTCTGCTGTACAGCGGTGCCATACGACCCTAGCTGCATACAAGCTGCCACACACTCAAGTTAACTGTTTGGAAGGGGTTCAAGGTGCCCCAGGGACACACAGGCGCCAAGGAAGGTTAAGGAAGGAAGACCAAGTGCCCTGGCACGCAGGCACTACGGCCACCACCATAGACAAGTATTCACACCACGTGCCGTCAGGGCAAGGGCTCATCACTCACAGCTCTTCCCTGTAGTTTAGAGCACATGTACCTCAACATGCCTAGAAGACCTGCACACACATGGATTGCGTTAGCAAAGGCACATGCTACCCAGTGCTAATGAAAAATCACTCCTTTGCCAGGCTGTATGTTGTCTGTTCTGCAACAGGAAAGATTCAGGAAGCAGCACAAGGCTGCACTGTGGCAATGAGAGACAATACAGGTACTGCAGTGGGAAAAATCCAAGGTAGTCTGAGCAGACCACCAGGCTTTTAATGCTCCTGACTTAAAGAGAAACACATGGCCTCATTCTCTTGCCCCAGAAGCCACTGTTCTTCATTAATGACATTCCATTAGAACATCTCAAAGTCCTAGGTAAAACCAGAAACATGTCTAAAGATGCAAGTTTATTGTCTAAAAAGCAGAGCTAACTGCTAAAAAAACCCAAAACCACAATACCTACAAAAGCAAAACACATACCCCACACCAAAACAAAAAACACCACACACAAAAGCCCCACAATTAAGCAGAAAGCCAGCAAGGAATAGCCCACAGAACAAAGAATGTTCATCTGACTATGAAAGGAGATTTTCTCACATCAGACTTAAGTGCACCTTCCAAATTATATTCTTCAGTTTTACACTCAACCCACCAAAACAAAAAAACCCAACTAGGTTACTGCACCATAAGAATAAAGACAGTACATACACAGCATTAAAAAAGAAAAATGAAAGCCACCTAAATACATGCTTTAAATCAGTTTTCAGTAAACATCGTAATATTTAAGAGGTAATAGACAGCAAAACTGATAAAAATAGAAACTTCCACAATAGAGATGAAATAAGAGCTCAAGCAACTTAATATGACCCCATCTTCCTGCAGAAAATTCATCATTGAAGATAATCAAATCCCAGAGCTATGATTTCACGTACTACAAAATCTCCAGACACATGAATGTTGGCAAATCATTTGATAAGCTGCCACTAGTGAAGACTGAGATAAGAGACACTAGTAGAGGACAGATGCATGTTGTAGACACATGATGAGAACAGAGATAGCGGAGCACAGTATTAAAGTAGGAAGATACTGCTAACAGTTATTAAATATCATTCTAATATTTGTACTGGTGTGGCATAAGACTTTTGGAAATATAGGAAAGCAACATAATACAGGACAAATCAAACTATGTGATGGACAGAAGAATGAAAAATGAAAGTCAATCAGTAAAGGATCATTTGGGCCGATCTCTAACGTTTCTGCTATGGATTTCTGCACATTGGTCAGAAATGAATACCACCAATGCCGTGAGCATGAAGTAATCACGAGATCAAGATGTTTGTGTTAGTTATGGACAAATCCTACCTTGAAAACATTTCACAAGAGACCTCGATACTGTACGCTACACAGTTCTAGTCACCTGGCTTCCAAAAGATTTTTAAACAAAATATATGCAGAGAAGGGCTTCCAGGTTCTTTGAAGATGCCACTGCAGAAGTGGAAACGAGGACCCATCAGCTTGCTTACACTAACAAACTGAAATCTGCATGAGGATACACTTGCCACGTTTAAATATCAAAAAGACAAACCAGCAGTACAAATAAAATGTAAATTTATGCTCAAAATCAGAATACAGCAATTGGGTTCTTGAACCGCTTCCAGAAAACAGTATTAAAAGCAAAAAACCATAGCTGCTTAAGTTGACGCTGGACTCCTTCCTGAAAGAAACCGTGTCATATGGTGCCTGCATCAGCAGTATAGCTAATCCAGTAACACAGACTCCTTTTTTCATTGGTTCAATTAGTCCTGCTGCAAACTCAAAACACTTCTTTACTCAAAGAACTCAACCACTCAGTTATGTCACACGCCCACTCTACTGTTGCACAACAGTCACAGTAGTATCAGCTGTTTAAGCCCCAAGACAGATGATATTAGAATCCACAAACAGTAAACAGAACAAAACCATCATTTTATTAGGTTTGACAATGAAGTTTTAAATTAAAAAAAGAGCTTCATTTAAATATGGTCCTTAATTTAGACTCTCTTCTCTTACCCTAGAAAAGGCTTTACCTGGACAAAAAGTTAATTATTCTTCTTTTTAAGAAGGCACAACCCACAAAGCATTTTCACTGCCACGTGTGCACTTATTCTAGAAAACAAAATCAACTTATTGCTGTTTTTATGCATTTCATTCTCTGACTCCAGGTGCAGGGGTGGAGAAAAGAGAGGTAACACTAAGGTAATACATAGTAAGGCTCTGTCTCACTCAAATCTTACTCAGTTTCCAGCTATCAAGATCCCTTCTTCACAGTGCTCCTGTACCCAGTGCTCTCCTCTTTAATCTCAAGGACTAGTACAACCCGTAGCTTCTACTTCCTCAGATGAGATAAAGAAAAAACCTCAAAAATCCAGAACAATATCCCTCTCAAGGGCACAAGCTACTTGCTTACTAAATCCTATTACAAAAATCAAACTATTAGCTCAGTTTGTAATTAACCTGCAATAACAAACTAGGTTTGCTCAAAATGGAACTTTTTTGAAACGAATTACACACAAATAGGAAGGAGATCCTTACCATTCTGACTTCCACCATCCAAAAGCCAGCTATACTCGGTGGACTGACTCATAGCCAAGAGTTAACTGGTAGATACCGTAGCACAAGGCAACACATTTTAGCTCTAGCGTTAGTACACAGCTGCAAGCAGTAGCAGATCCCAGCCCTCACACAATGCAGGCATGAATCAAGCAGAAGGAAAGAATTATTTCAGTCAACAAATGGAGCCAGCCAGAAATGTGAACATGTGTACATGCGATTTAAGTTTAGCCTGGGGTTGTTAGAGATTTGCTTTCTCTAACAAAAGGTTTCTCCAGCAGAGTTTGAATGCTAAAAGACAAAATGTAGGTTCACTAAATAACTGGACAAGAACTGAAGAAGTTAAAGCATGTTGTGAGCAGACAAATTACCAGGTTCCCAGAGCTTCTTTCTTCAGAGATTACCTAGAAGCCTATATTCCATTTTGTAGTTCTTCAGAAAGGACATTGCACAGAAGAATGTTTTATTCCTTTGGATCTGGCTATTATTTTACAATTGCTGTCAGAACAGACTGAACAACTGAAGTTAGGATGTATGGTTTGGTTTTCCTCCCATACACCAAACAGGTAAGCATTAGGGAACCAAATTGTTTTAGTACAGAAAGTACATAGAGTATAACAAGGTTTTTGCCCTCCTCAGCCTCCTTCTCCAGAATTCAAGCCTACTGACAGTTTAGTCTGTTTGAGCAACATTTCTTCAAACAGCTAAAGAAATAATCCAGGCTTTCTCAGTCACAAACAATCCCTCTTCACTTCAAACACACAAAGTAGAAGAAATCATAACCTAGAGACATTTTTGAAAGATAGGAACTACTGATGTTTATTTTCATGAATAATAAGTAAAAAGAGGGCAAAGAAAATATATAGGCATGATTTAAACTAGAAGCTGATACTTTTAATAGGTAGTTCCGTAAGACGATAACCTTTCTACAACTGGCTTTTCCAAGACCCCCAACCACATGGCCATGTAGCCATCAGTTTTGTTTGCAAAGAGGAGGAACAGTAAATGACTAATGTCACATTAACCGACATTCAGTTTGCAAAATATTTTTGTTATGGGTTAGATGTTAGTTCTACTAATATTATGCCTGCACAAAGGAAGAATACATCCATGGACAAGATTCTAAACAAAGAAGTCATACTTAAGAGCATGCAACAGTGAAGTATTAAATGCTGCTAGTATTAACTTCAGGATCCAAATACTCTTTTCAGAGGTACTCAGATCCACAGTTTATCTTTGTTTCTAGATAACGCAAACAACACATGAATAGGGAAGACTTATTATAGACTGCACCTCAGCAAAAATATCACAAAACATTCACTGTGAAAGTCTCTAGAAGCTGCCTTTTATGTTCTTGGTTTTATTTTAAGTAAGGCAACACTAACTTCCACCAAAAGACAAACTTGAAAAAAATTACTATAACAAGCTACAAATGGACCTGTGTGGATGACATACCTTCTCTCAGAAAAGAAAGAGTACTTCACAGGAAAGATATTAGGGAGAAAAAACTATTTAAATAAAATTTTATGTGCAAGTGCACATTTACAAGTTCCAAAATGGAGATGACAACTGACAGCATCAGCTTTGTTACTGCCAACAGGCTACAGGAACTCTGTCACCAACAATTACAACTCACACACCAGAAACATATAAGAAAAGAGTGATGAAAACTAAGACCTGGGATCTAGTCTGAATATTCAGTGTAAAACTACACATATAGACATAAAGAAAATATCCATGTAACTCAAATAATCTTCTGTAGGCATTAAGTGCTAGAGTCAAAATTATGAACAGCCAAATCAAAAACAACATGATCAAACTCTCCTAGGGATAGATTTTTAACAAGCCAGAGATGACAAAGTGCCAACTGTCGCTGAGTAACAGCCTCCAAATCCACAGAATTAGCCTTGGTACATACACCTGCTTCAACTGCACACTTTCTTTGTACAGCAAGACAAAAAAGACATTTAGGGAAAAGAAGGCAAAACTCCTCCCACATTGAATGCCTGACTTTCTCATTCAGGAAGAGGAAATTACTGTTGAGAGAATATTTTACTGTATTTTTTGTAAAACTGTTAATAGACAGTGAGGATCTTTCTTGAACAAGACACGTAATATCTTAGTCTTTTAAAATGCAGCTTTCAGAGAGATGAGTACAGTCTTTATCAATAACACATGTAATGACAACATTGTAATGATGTTCTCTAATTATTCTTTTTTTAAAATCATGCATGTATATGGAAGTTTGCACCATTGCTACAGAAAGGGTGCTAACAGGAAAAAAATCTAACAGCATATAAATTGCCTTTATTTGGTATGATGACTATTATGTTAGAACTATAATAGACCTTGGGGGAAGAGAGCTGGATTTTCTGCCCATGCCACTATTCTCTGCATCCATTTATGAAAGTGTGTCAAGCTCAGAGTATCGAACTTCCACAAGCAAACAATACGCAAACCAGTTTTAATCTATCCAAGCATCCACATCGTTCCCACATTTCAAACTCCTTTTGGAAGAACCTCAGTAGATCAGGCAACCAATAAGACAAGTGGTAAAGGCCCACATACCAATAGTTCAATATTAAATACTTCTCTTCACCCAAGACCAGTCATTAACTTCTGACCACCAAAGCATCCACCTAAGAAAACATGATACAGAAACTGAGCAAATCCAAGTTAATTCACACAAATCCAGGACTTCAACAAGTCAAAAGGATATTGGAACCTTATTTTAAATGCTCAAGAATGACCAGATAAATCCACAGTGGATTTGTCAGCAGGCAGACAGGAATTTATTTGAAGGTGTCATGGTTTAACCCCGAACAGTAACT